>PVIU01000676.1:0-282826 GCA_004026605.1 Ondatra zibethicus
CAAACTCCGATCCTCATGCCTGCCCAGCATGAATTGAACCAGGTCATGTCCTCAGCCAAAGAAAACCAATTATTTTGCACAATGGGCATATTCTAATAAGAACTTTTAAAGTGGTGCTCTAGATTTTTCTTTTGGTTCTCTTTTCCCTCTCTCATCCTCTCTTCGGTATCTGTCAATTGTTTTCTGGTTAGACTAGATACTTAATCGTCACCAACAGATGACCTCAAATTAACAGCCATTACATCCTCCCTTTGCTTTCTCTTTGGACACAAGTTTATTGATCTGCTAAGATTTTGTTTCTCAGCAACACAAATAGCATGCCGTTTAATTTGGCATGTGTACTGTCTGAAGACTACGTGAGGGCCAGTAAGATGCAGGGTGCAGGCGTGGTGGGAGGCCGTTACAGCTTTGAAGAAGTGGGGGGATCAGGGTTGCTCTGATCACTGCCATCACCTGTGGACTTTTATCACAGATGTTTGACACCACTGGTTGGCAGATGGAGTAGGAAGATAAATGTGCCTGCGTGGATAGGTTTAATATCAGAAGTGGAAATGAGGCACACACATTCGTTCATCCAGGCGACGGCCATGTTTGCAAGCTTTGGCAACTCCCTCTGGGGATCCCGTCAGGCTCACGGGGCCAAGAAGGTGAACACGATGGAGGCACCCATGACTGTGACTATTGCACAACCTGAGCATCCCCTTTTCACCCAGGCTGTGTGCTGACTGAGGCTTCTCCAGAGTGAGTCCTCAGTTGACTGATGAATACAAAACGCCTCTCGGAACAAAAGGCATTCAAGATTCCCTGAAGACAAGACAGCCTACTTTGGTTTCCGTGTCTGGTCCTGGGGTATCAACGGAGATAAAACGCTGAGTGACAGGGAGGTGGAGTACAGGATAACACAGCTCACTGTCCTCCCATTGACTGTAAGGATAATGGGAGTTAGCAAGTCACCATAATGTCACGGACCACTGTGAACTTGGGAGAACTCAAGGATCAGAAAGCAACATGAAACAAGAAGAGAAATGGAGATAATATCGGGTTACCGAACATTCTCAAATTGTCCTGAAACGCATCCCGTCCCTTTGGAGGGGGCATGTTCTTGACAAGGAGCACAATGGGGAGAAACTGGCGGTGGTAACAATATCAGCATTTTCTTTCCCTCCGGGCTGTAATGCGAACTCCTCCGAAGACTTCCTTCTTTCACCAGGCCTTTGTTGTCCAGGCTATTGAGGAACCCGGAGACCAAAGTTGCAGCCCAGCTCGGGATGTCTGAAAGCAGGAGCCTGATCCTCCAGGCCAAGGACAGCTGCCCTGTTGTGAATGACAGCCCGGGTTTGCAGCCAAGGGCAGAGGAAGGGAACTGGGAGGGAATGTGAGACATCCAGGGAGGGAATCAGCAGGGGGAAGAATTTGGGGCACACAAGTGAAAGAGGAGGATGGGAAAAATACAGGTGGCTGCAGAGGAATGAGAAAAGGGGTTTGTGGTGAGTGATGAGCGATGGGGTGGGTATGACCTGGGATCCAAATGTGTTTCTCCTACATCATTTGTATCTCAACAACGGGAGAACTGGCTCACTTCTGCCGCTGTTCTGCTGCAACCAGAACTTAATTCTCACATTATCTGTTTCCCCGACAGGACATTTTAGTTAAGAATTGGAAACTTTTTTTCGATACTCTACACTACAGCACCCCAGAGAAGGCATTGATCAACTGAGGGCCCTGAAGTATGACCGCCTACCCTCAGAGCATCGACTGAAGGTGACGGGTTCTCCCCTAATGCCCAAGAAACATGGACATGCACATACAATGTTTCAACCTCAGATGCAGAGAGCTCACAGTCCACTCTGAGACCTAGCAGAGACCACAGGCCAGGATAAAGAAGTGTTACTCCAGGCGTGGGAAGAGAAATCCATGGATTAAAGTGCTTGCCACGCAAGTGTGAAGACCAGGGTTCAGATCCTGAGGAACTGTACACAGTTGGGCTTGTGTGATATCTGCCTGTAAGTCCAGCATTTGGGAAGATTGGAGACAGGGGACCCCTGGGGTAACCCAGCTATCTGGGCTGGTCCAACCATTAAGTCTCTGACTCAGTAAACTAAAATGAAGAGTGATTGAGAAAGACACCTGAAGCCCTTAGCCTCCCCACATACAGGCACACCCACCCACACTTATGTATCCACACGCATGCAAATACTAATACATATATGCACACCATACACACACACACAACATAGAAGCACAGGCACATGCATGCATGCACACACACATGCACGCACATGTGTACAAAAAGAAAAGAGCCAATATAGGAAGTTTAACATACTCCCAGCAGAGACTGGATGACCAATAAGCTCTTACATCTTTGAGTTATGTCAGTGTCCACATCAATCAGATATTCCAGATGGTCAAAATTTCACATGTGGGCCTTCACTCTGCCTGCATTGTTCCCATAACTTTGAAGAATCCCGCGAAGCACCGTGGTTTTCAATACTGAGAGCATACTTGTTGCCATTGCCCATTGGGGCTACTTGTTGATGGTTTGGACATCACCTGGAGCGTTTCAAGGTCAAGACAGAGTTGAGCCAATCAGAGTTGAGCCAAGGCTGAGGGGCAGAGAAGCAGCTCGGCCAGTAGAGTACTTTTCTGTTGAGCACAGAGTGTGAGAGGAACCCAAGAAGACAAAGCAAGCATGCTCACAGATGGGACATGCCTATGAGCCCAGCGCAGTGTAGGTGGGAGCGCATATCTCTGAGGCCCACTGGCCACCCAGCATAGCCTGTTTGGTCAGGTCACTCCACGGTCAGCCATTCCCCCTCTTCACCATAAACAATGACCACTCATATACTTTCACTGTTTGATTTCTTACAGCTCAAATGGAGAGACCCTAGGGAGCTTCACCACTGGGGAATGAAGCTAATGGGGGAATCAGGCAAGCTGTTGCCTGGAGGAGCAACTTGAGGCAAAGGCAAGAAGGAGGAAGGTCTCACCCCGCAAGGTAGCCAAGGCAAGACTCAGCAGGAAGGATAGTCACCTTGCAGGGTCGAGAGCTAGTCCCTGGGGACAGCAACAGCAGGTGGAGTACATTGAGTAGGACCCAATTCAAGATGGAGAAGTGGCTCACTCAGTCAAGTTCCTGCTGTACAAGCACGAGGTGGTGACCTCCATCCTTAGAATCCGTGTAAAATCCTGGGCATATAGCCTGCGCATGTAATCCCAGCACTCAGGAGATCCCTGGAGGCTCACTGGCCAGACTAGCCTACTTGGTGAACCCCAGGTCCCACTGAGAGACCCTATTCCCCAAATGTAAAGTCAATAGTTCCTAAGCAGTTTACCTGACATCCACACCCACACACTTACACACACATGCATAGATACACACACACACACACACACACACACACACACACTTAAAAAATAATAAGAACTCTGAGATGAAGACAAAAGTTTGATGAGGAAGAAGATCTGGTAAATTGTAAGGAAATAGTTTTTTGTTTTGTTTTGTCCTCTGATATATCAAAGTGCTCCAAGGGGTCTTTGATACACAGGGAAGTCGGAAGCAGGGAGGCTAACGATGGAGCGCTTTCCTGCATCACTCGGGAAGTTTACAAAGGAGTGCTTTGGAACACAAGCCATTAGCAGTGCCAACTGCAGCTTGCAGGCTTTAGCATAATGTCTATTCCAGAGCCAACATCATTCTCCCCACCATGGGCAGCACTCCCCAGGGGCTGGGGCCCGAAACTGGCCCTTTACATATATTAGTTTAATTCACTATTAGTGTAACCTTGTAGTGGGCCTCTTATATAACCTTGACATCCTCAAATACCAGCCAAGGAAAGTGAGGCTCGGAGAGAGATACTATGCTTCTTTTCTCAGGGTATTTGCCTGGCCAGTAGCTGCTTTGGAATCCAAACCCAGCTTCCATTAAGGACAAAGGACAGTATTCGTGAGAAATGGTACTTATGTGTAGGCTCAAAACTGTGTTTCTTATCATTAACAACATATCTGGATTTCAGCATGAAAAACAGCAAACCAAAGCTGGAGAGTTGGCCAGTGGTTAAGAGCACTTGCTGCTCTTCTGGACCTGGGTTCAGTTCCCAGAAATCACAGGTTTGGCTCACAATTGTTTGTACTTCCAGTTCCAGGGGATCTAATGCCCTCAGCTAACTCAGTGGGCAGCAGGTATACATGTGGCACACAGGCATACAAGCAAGCCAAACACTCACACACATAAAATAATTAAAAAACAATAAGCAAACACCTGCCAGCATCACTGCCCCCACCATCCACGCCCGACCTTCCCAGCTTTGATTTGTGTCATTTGGTCTACGCTGACTTTTGTGCCACTGGTGGTCTTAGACAAGTTGTTGAATCTGCCCAAGACTTCATCTCCAATTTTGCCAAAATGAAGCAATTGTATGTGACATACTCATTTGGTTTTCCTTGGTGTGTGTATGGTGTGTGTGTGTGTGTGTGTGTGTGTGTGTGTGTGTGTGTGTGTGTTCTGTCTCTGAGCCTCTTCCCCCAGTTTCTGGGGCTACAGGTGTGTCTTGCTACACCTAGCCTCCATGGATGCTGGCAGCTCAAACTCAAGTCCTCTTACTTGGGCAGTGAGCACTTCACCCAGCGCTGTCTCAGCAGACTCAGGCTCTGATATTTTTCACCTTGAACATGCTGGTCTCATTCAGAATCCATCTCTGGTCTGCTTGGGACACTTCTGACACTCCTGGAGACGTGAAACTCCTGTGACCTGCAGCCTCAAGGCCCCCAACAGCCCGTGGATTTTCCATAACAAACACTGAGCCACAAATCTTCATCCCTCTGCTCAGACTTCTGTCTAGCTCACCATTCACTCACTACACATGCTGAATGAAAGTTTATCAAGTTTTGCCTAAAGGAACCAGTCGTGACAAGCGCTACAAAACAGAAGTTGGCAAATTTCTCAGAATCAATACTGAACAATGTAATGGATTGTCTGGTACAGTCTGGACCTGAAATGTTTTCAAGTGTTCTACATATAGAAGGCCAGGGTCCTGGCCTGAAGTGGCCTGGAAGATGATGGAGCCTGGGTGATGTTAGGTCATTGGGGTGTGTGCCCTTGAAAGACAGATTGAGAAAATATTCCATTCCCCTCTTTCTCTCTCTCTTTCTCTCTCTTTTCCCTCTCCTCTCTTTCTCTCTCCCTCTCTCTTTCTCTCTTTTTCTCTTTCTCCCTCCCTATCTCCCTCTCTCTCTTTTCTCTTTTTCTCTTTCTCTCCTCTCTCTTTTCTCTCTCCTTTCTCTCTCCCTCTCTCTCTTATCTCTCTCCCCTCTTTCTCTTTTCTCCCTCTTCTCTCTCTTTCCCTTTTCTCTCTCTCTCTTCTCCCTCCTCTCTCCCTTCTCTCTCCCTCTTTCTTTTTCTCTCTTTCTCTCCCTCCTCTCTCCTCCTTTCTCTCCCCTTTCTTTCTCTTTCTATTTGCTCTCTTTCTTTCTCCCTCTTCCTATCTCTCCCCTCTCTTTCTTTCTTCTCTCTTTCCCTCTCTTCTCTCTCTTTCTCTGTCTATCTTCCTCTCTCCCCTCTCTCTTCTCCCTCTCTCTTCTCCCTCTCTCTTCTTTCTCTCTTCTCTCTCCTCTCCCCCTCTTTTTCTCTCCCCCTCCTTCTTTTTCTCTTCTCTTTCTTTCTCTGTTTCTCTCTTCCTCCCTCTCTCTCCTATCTCTCCCCCTCTTCTCTCTCTCCCCTCTCTCCTCTCTCTCTCTTTCTCTCTCTCCCCTCTTTCTCACCCCTACTCAGCATCTTCCTTTTCCCATGTATTCCCACCTGACCTGTTGTCTCATCACAGACCCAAAGCATCTAACTCGTCAAGAGACTAGAAGCTCTGAAACTGACCCAAATAGCCTTTCCTCCTTTAGAGTTGCTTGTCTTGGTTATTTCGTCATCATGGGGATGTGAATCTTATAAATACACCACTGAGAAAAGGAAACTTACAACCAGCCAGAGAGGTCAGGAGAGCCAACTCCAGGGAGGGATTGGCTCTTGACCTCAACATAGGAAAGGCCTTGGTGTGCAGACACAGAGCTGTGGAAGGGAGTATGGGGCTGGCACCAGCCTTTTGCCCTCACCTTCATCTGCCAAGTACATAGTGTAACATAGACACAGACAAGCTGCAGAAGTGGTGAAATGGAATTTATTGCTTTTTAGGTTCTAGACTGTTCTACAAGAAATGAAAAGCCCCTGAGGATTTCCACAAACTGTGCGACTGTGTGGCCTTCACACCTCTCAATACTGAGCGTTGGTTGAAGCACTTCAGTGTATGTTCCTTTTAATCTTATTTAATTCACAACTCCAAACAATTTTGAAGATTGATAGTTTTATTGTACGTGAATCATGGCTCAGCACAAATATCTAATAAAATCCCACTGACCTCTGTTAGATAAGATGGCATGAGTTCCTTTCCACAAGAAGACAACCCAAAACAGAATCAAGTAAAACAAACAAACAAAAAACCAATTTCCAAAGCATCATGTTAGCTTCTGTGGGATGCCCTGTCTTTGCCCTGGAGGAAGTGTTTGAAAGGAAGAAAGGGAAAGAGACCTCTCATGTTCAATAGTTCATGCCTCTCCCTTGCGCATAAGGGGAGAAACCGAGGCAGGCATAAAGCCAGCAGCTGCCTGAGTCACTGCAGGACAGATGTGCTTGAACTTATGGGGCCGGCTCCTTTCCATAGATGACTCCTAACTAAGGACCAAATACTGAGCTTTCAGTCTATTAAAGTCCACGGTTTCTGTTGCCCAGCAGGCTGAATGGCATGGTAACTTTTGGAGTTGGGGATTCTAAAAGTGATGAGTCCCTGTCTGTGACAGTTCATTCAGGAGTCGGGGACACCCTTGTAGAAGTTAGCTGAGTGTGTTAAAGAGAGTTATTCCCAGATAAATTGGCTTATAAAAATGAATAACAGTCCACGCAGATGAGGCGGGAGGGAGTCTGGAGGGGACTGCTCTGTCTGCCTTGGGGACTGCTTTCACGAATGCCCTGTTAGACACACCTCTCCTCCAACAAGCAGCGGATACATTTGCCTCCACTGCATACGGTCATTCCTCTTCATTTACTTAATGTAGTAGTCCCCACGGGCTTGTAAACCCAGAATTGGACAGCTGGGATTAGGAGGTTAAGAAAACTGCCACACAGCCAGGCCCCATAACTCCACGGGCAACTTTTTACTGGCTGCTTATTTCTTAAAGCTCCACTTTAAGAGTCTCCGGAGAGCCATCGTCCTTCCTTACACTCCATCAAGAGAGAAACCCCAAGACGAGGCCAACCTGGACTGTTCCAGCCTCAGCAAGCGTGGGCACGCTCCTTCAGCTTTCATTGAAGAAGGATTTCTAGGAAATGAATGGAGAAGTGAAAGATGCAGTCGGGCTACCACGAAATAAAGAAATATAAAAAGCCACTCAAGGACTCTAATTTCCATCCTAATGTGTTTTAAGTGCCTCATTTAAAGCGTCTCAGAACTTCTACAAGTTTGCCTTTTTTTTTCTGGAAATTTGACTTTTACTTTGTGTTTGTTTCTGACCACTTCTCACACTAAAAACCCTCAGAAAGCTCTCGATGGCACTGTTACCAGGGAGAAGTGCGGTAGGAAGCTGGCGTGGTACCCACGGGAGGCTGAACAACAGGTGGAGCTGGGCAGGAAGGCAGGTGGGCCAATTCCCCAGGAGCCCCACAGAGCAGGCTTCTTCCTCCGTGACCCAGAGTTGCCCCAGGTCTGGTGGCTTCCTCTTTAGGTGATGATCAGTACCCGTCCCTCTGAACCTGAACCCCCAGAGACTGAGCCTGAGACATCCCCAGCAGCTGTTACTAGGGTGGGAAGTTAAGGGTAGAGCCCTATGAAAGGAAATCACTTGATTCTCACGAAAGGAATCAAGATCTCTATACAAAGACATGTTGCCCAGGATTTTTTTATGGTGTTAGAACATTTGGGCAGGTGGAGGTGGGATGCAAACCTGGCTCAGGCTCTCTGGCCAGACACACTGGACCCAGCGGAAGCATTTCTTGCACTTCCTGGGTTCCTTGCAACACTTTCTCTCCTGCAGTACTCCTGCTCACCCTGCCTATAGTTCCAGAAGGCTTCAGAACCCCTCCTTGGAGCAAGGTGGTCAAAGGAATGCCGCAAGACCGTGGAGGTCGAATGTGCAACTGCCGGAGGATGGTAGGGAAAGCCTGCTGTGTGTCTTCCACTGAACCGGAGGTGTCACATTCTCTGTTCTGGTTTGGGGAGATGGATAGAGAGGTGGGTGCAGATAGTAGGAGAGAATAGTTCCTAGAAACAAAGACAGACCGACCTTCTCACGTATATCTGGGGCCAGCATGAACTTAGACTAGCTTTCATCAGTGGGTCTTTAGACTCATCCGGGCAGGAGCTGAAGTGCCAGTTCCTCGCCTTGATTCCCTGAAGCTTCACTTCCCAGTCAGTAAATTCTCTCCTAACTGACATTTGAGACAGGGAGACATGGCCAAGCACTCACAGCCACTTCCGTGCAACCCTCACGGCAGGCTGGAGTCTGTAGAAAGTGAGTCCTGGACGCAAGTTCAATTCCCAGCATCTACGTGGAGGCTTACAGTGGCTTGTACCTGCAGAGGAACCAACTCCCTCTGAACTCCAAGGGCTCCGGCATGCACACGGTGCGCATGAACTCAGGCAGGTGCACACACATACACACAAATAAAAATAAATTAAGGAATAAAAATAGAAAGAGAGTTCTGGTCCTCAGAAATCTTGAGAAGCAAAATGTGAGAGACTAGCACTCTCTCAGCAGGGAAATGCCAGAGCGGAGATCTGGAGCCAGGTCATCTGGTTACATGGGCCATCCATACTCCATGTTACCCGGCTTCTGCACTGCTAAATGAAATCAAACTCAGAAAGGCTCCATGAGGAGTGGTCGCTATCATGCCAAGTCTTCGTTCGGCACAGGCCACTGCCGTCAAGCATGGCTGCTAAAACTAGAACAGGCATTACATCACAGTGCACCTCAATGGGCTCCGAAAGTCTGATCGTGCACCCTAAGTTCTAAAACATCCTTAAGCATGTAAATGCACATCGTACATTTGCATATATTTACATAGATGATCTCCATGAATAAGATTCTTGTCTTCTTATACTCCTGTACATAATAATATATTGGTATATGTATTTTAAAGGAAGAAAAGAATAAGAATTTCTGACCATTACGCCTGCTTTCAGGGACTATTTTGGCCACTCAGTGTTGAGGACTTGCTTTGGAAAAGGCATCTCTGGCTAGCAGATGAGCAACCGTCTTATGCTATCATGAAGACTTGTGATTCTTTCTGCCCAGTAGAACTGCCCCTGTGGCACAGAAGGTCCAGGAATAGGCTGGTGTCTCTGGAAGCAGCCATTGGCATCTTTAACCCTCTGCCTTCTTCTCTGCATCCTCATCAGTGCCGGGTTCCTGGGTCCTTGCAGATGCCTGGTGGTGGTCAGGCTCTCCTCGGTCCCCATTCTCTGAACTAGACTACCTAAGCCTTCTATCTCTCTCTCTCTCTCTCTCTCTCTCTCTGTGTGTGTGTGTGTGTGTGTGTGTGTGTGTGCGCGCGCGTGCGCGCATCATTGGGATGCTGCATTTTAAACTGAGCTTTCTACAGAATTTTCAAGGTGCCTTTTATTCATCATCCAAATGCAGCCAGTAACATACCAGACACTGACATAATCGGAAGTTTCAGCAGGAAACACTTGGAGCCATGTTTAGTATGATACTGGTATATACTGGGAGCTAAATAGGGTTCTATCCAAGCATGGAGCTGGACTCCAGGAGGGAAGACTCAGTTTCCCCTCCTAGGGAGCATACATCGAAAGCGATGCTGTTCTGAAACAAGTTCACATCCTTCCACACCCTCCCGAAGATGCTAGCCAGACTGAGGCTGGCTCTAGGGTCATCTGCCCTGCGGAGTCTCCCAGATCCTTACCTCTGGAGTAGGACTGGGGCAGTGGCTTTCTTCCAGGAAGACAGGGCGGGGGGGGGGCACCGGAGCGCAGCTTCCCCTGATTCAGTCACTCAGGCCCACTCTACACACAGACACCAGCCCCACCCCTTCCATGTCCCCTTTGCACTTCTGGACCTCCCTGACCACTTGTGAGGGAGTGCCATTCCCAGGCCAGAAAAGGCAGGCGGGGGAGGTCTGCCCCTGCGGGGCTGAAGGGCAGCTGTTTATATTATAATTAAGGTTTTACAGCATAAACTGAAATGTAGCTTGGCTATTTCAACAAGGCACTGGAGGTAATTACCACTGCTAGAGGCATTCTCCACTGCCAATTATTTTCTCTAATTGAATGACTCAGGCCACACTATCTGAGACTGGGGAGAGGAAGATCTTGCTTCCACAGGGAGGCTCCTTCAGAATCTCAGAAGAGCAAGAGGCCTTCCACACCCTCAGGTCAGCTCTGCCCCAACAGCTTTCCTAGGTGGGCGGGACAGAGGGGAGGAAGGCCAGATCTGGAGTTCCACCACTTGATGGCTCAGGTAGGGCGAGCTCCCTGCGTCTTTCCTCTTGTCTATAAAGGGCAAAGAGTAAATGAACCTCTGTATAGGTCAGGTTTAGAAGCTTCTCATAGCTTCTAAAGCAATACTTGAGACAACCAGCTTACAAAGATGAAAGGTTTTTATTGCCTCAACTGCTTCAGATGCTTCCAGAGTATGATAGGGCCTACAAGGCCCATCACCGGGGAAGCCTGTGGAAGACGTAGTCTGTTTACCTGTAAGAATGACAGGAAGGAGTCAGGGCCCCCGATATACCCTCCAAGACATGTCTCCGATGACCTAACTTTCTCCTGGTGGGTCTAACCTGAAAGTTCCATCAACAGCACTGCAAGCTAAGGACCAACTGTTAGCGTCCAGGTGAACCTGGCCCTGCCCCTTGAGGACCTGATAGAGTGAGTCACCCCTACACCATGCCATGTGTGCCTGGCAGGCAGCACCCTGCCCCTTTAAAAGGTGAAACTCCACCTATTTCTCTCTCTTCTTCCTCCTTATCTTTCTCTCTCTACATTCCTCTGTCTCTCTTCTCTTCTACCACTCCTGTCCCCAGAGGCCAGTCTCCTCCCTCCCCTTCCTCCTTCTGTCAGTAAACTCCCCACGTAAGCTCTGTCCACACGGCATGTCAGTCTCTTATGCGCTGCATGGCCCCTTTGATACCGAAACCATGGTACTTCTAAACCCAGCATATGGAGGGTTTTTCATAAGATCTGACCAAAGGAAGTGATGATGACAGGCATAACCAGGAAGGAATCTGTGCTTGTCTTTTGCCTATGCATATGGGAGAAACTGAGGCAGAAAGTACATTTAAATCCCACAGGAAGAACTTGGGAAATGAGGGCTACAGTAGAGAAAGCATATGGCTACTTGGCCTGAAAGCAATGGGTTCCTTTATCCCCCAAGAAGTTGACACATCTCCAAGATGCTCAGTCCTGAAAGATTTGTGTTCAGTTCTGCACCTCAATATCTTTAAAAAGTCCCCAACATTCTGCATGTACTCCAACCACCTCCCTGGCTCATGCAACCTCGCCATTAATATTGCATACAGGTGACTCATACTCTTCTACCATATTTGCTGGCACTTACAACCATCTGGAGAAGAACAGTAGCCCTCTAGGTTTAGAAACCATACAATGGGGCCCGAGCATGATTAAGTAAATCACATATGCTCAAGCTAGACAAAAGCATAAGCCTTTGCTTCCAGCTCCCTCCACTGCTCCTCTTGAAGGTTGTCACCTCTGCTCCCCCCACATGCCCATCCCATAGCCCAACACCTTTGATTTTAAAATTATACCACATGGTCATAGCATCGCAGAAGCCAGGAAAGATGATTCTCTGGCTTCAGTGTTCATAAATGTATCAGCGATGGCTGTGGCAAAATACCAACAGTGACCTATGGAAGAAAACCTGCTTTGGCTTATGGTTCCAGAGCGGGTCCACAATGTTGGGGAGCCACGGCAGCAGGTGTCCACGGCAGGAAGTTGAGAGATCACATCTTCAACCACAAGTAGGAAGCAGAGAGAGTGACTTAGAAGTCAGGGAGGCTAGAAACCTGCAAAGCCTGTCTTCAGGGCCAAACTTTCTCCAGCAAGGCTTTGCCTCCTGACAGGTTGCTCTATAGCCTCCCGAAACAGCACTGTCCACCAGGGACTGAGAATTCAAATACCCAAGACTAGGAGGAATACTCCTCACCCAAACCACCACATTACAAGTCTTTCTGGGAATGTGTTTAAAATACAGGTTCCAGAATCATGTCTCCAGGGGTTCTGACTGTCTAGGTCTAAGAGGAGCCCAGGAATATGATGTTTACCAAGGTCCCCAGATTTTTATGATTTCAGTGGTTCAAGAACCATTCTTTGAAATGTGTTGGACTTGGAAAGCTAGGACGGAGAATAGCTCTATGCAAATGTCACCTATGTGGCATACTGAGTGTTGGTTTCCATATATGCAACTTAAACAGAGACTATAATATATAATCGCTGAGAATTAAATAAGGTAATATATGCAAAGTACTGAACGCAGTGTCCAGAAAATGCGAAGTGTGCCGTGATGCTTAGAATCATGAAACATGGCTGCTGCTGTAGTCACAGAGACCACGGAAAAGCTGGCAAGCCTGTGACCATAGCATGAAGTCTTTGCAGGCGGGGTCACAGCATCTATAGAAAACTGAGAAATAAAAGAAACATAAGTAGGATTTGATAAATTGAAATCACCCTTTATTAAAACAGATTCATTTATCCTGATTTAACTGTCTTGGGTGAGGGTATTGGCACCCACTCCATAATCAGAAGCACTGATGAGTGGCAGGGGCGAGGGTGTCGCTGGTGATGCCAGGAGAGCTTCTCGGAAACTGGCTTTGAGTCAGCATGATCTCCCTGCAAACCCACAGCAGCCAGCTCTGAAAGGTCAAGAGGGCGTACAACCATTCCATGCTTCTTCTAACATCCCTCTACTGCACGGAACTCAGAGTTCAAGTACATCCTGGGATACCAGGCTCTCTCTGATAGACCTGTGTGGAATGAACTCTACTAGAGAACCGTCTTGCTAGAGCAAGCTCATCCTGACACTGTCCCAGGGACTGGACAAAGAAATAAAAACAAATCCTTCCACCTAGTCCAGGATCTGCACCCGGGTGGCTGCGGAAGCCCCTTCCCAACACCTCATGTCCCACATCCCCTGACTCTGCCTGACTCTTCTCTTTTAAAAATGAGAATGCTTGTAAACTGTGCAAAATAATGGGTTTCATTATGGCACTCTCATACATGTATACAATGCACTGTAGTGACATTTCATTTGCATTTTAATAAATATAGCTTTCCTGAAGTTCAGAGAGTAAAAGCAGCCACACTGATCAGCCTTACAGACCAGGCAGTGGTGACACACACCTTAAATCCCAGCAGTCACACTAGTTTGCCATAGAAACTGGGTGGTAGTGGTGCACGCCTTTAATCGCATCACTAGAGAGGAATATAAGACAGGAGGAGAGAGCTCACATAGTCTCATTCTGAGATTCCTGGAGGCAGGATTGCCATTTCAGACTAAGGTAGAAGCAAGAGCCAGTAGCTGGCTGTTTTTGCTTTTCTGCTTTTTCTTAAAGCCCTTTCTCTGTATAGCAGTCAGAGTGATGGCTTTTGCAGTGGCTCACATCTTGCTATCGCTCCACCCTTAAGCTGCCACTTCACACTACACCATCTTTCTACCTCCCTTGCACAGCACTCAGAGTGAAACAAAAACTCCCCCGCCCCATCTTCTCCCCATCTCTTGCTCATCCCGTGAATCCCCAGGACCCTCAGTTCCTATTTCCCTCTAGCACCCTCTCTCCACTCACCCAAGCCATTTGGCTGTAGAATATTATTTTAAGAGGCATTACATTTGTTTATGCTGTGGGATAATTATTTAATGATGCAAAACTATGTTGCATTTCTTTATGTTGCGTTTGTTTAACTCTGTGAAGCTGTGTGACTTTGCCTGTCTAAAACACCCGATTGGGCTAATAAAGAGCTTAATGGCCAATAGCAAGGCAGGAGAAAGGGTAGGAGGGGCTGGCAAGCAGAGAGAATAAATAGAAGGAGAAAAAGAGGGATGAGAAGCAATAGAAATCAAGGAACGAGAAAAGGAGGAGAGGAGGACACCAGGGGCCAGACACCCAGCCACACAGCCAGCCACAGAGGAAGAAGTAAAGAAAGATATACAGAAGTAGAGAAAGATAAACGTTCAGAGGCAAAAGGTAGATGGGATAATTTTTTTTCTTTTTTTATTGATTTTTATTGAGCTCTACATTTTTCTCTGCTCCCCACCCTGCCTCTCCCCTCTCCACTTCAACTCTCCTCCAAGGTCCCCATGCTTTCAGTTTACTCAGGAGCTCTTTAAACAGGATAATTTAAGTTAAGAAAAATTGACTAGAAACAAGCCAAGCGGAGGTCAGGCATTCATAAGAAAGAATAAGTCTCTGTGTGTATTTATTTAGGAACTGGGTGGCAGGCTCCCTAAAAGAGCAAAGAGTAAAAAGACAACCAACAACACCCTTTCATGTAGCACCTGAGTGGGCTCCCTCAAACCGTTCCAGGCTCCGTGACTCAGCGTCTGTACTGCTTTATTTCGTAGAATGGAGAAGCTGTAGGATTGTTCAAGCCTTCGTTCTGGGTCCACTTTCAAGTCCTACTAGATTCTAAGTTTTCTGACGGCTCCAGCAAGGTCCTTCCTAGTGCCTGACACACAACAGAGGCTCAACATTTCTTTCTTAAGCAAACAAGTGCACCGATGAGCGCACGAGTCAGGCCTCTCCTTTCTGCATCTTTTGAGAGTTCAGTGAACAGCTGGTATTTGAAAACCTTGAACCAATTGTTTAATGATGTGGGGTGGGGGCTGGGAGTCTATGGAAATATGAATCTGTAACACTTAGACCGCTTTCCTTAGATGTGGTGATTCCTACTCCCTTCTCCCTCCAGGTGGAGGATGTCGCCCTAGCTCAGCTCTCCCTTTCCATTTCACTCATCCAAAACATTGTCTTCACTCTTCATGTAGTGACTGTGACATCTTCAGATTTGAAGATCATTACACACACACACACACACACACACACACACACACACACACGTAATGACAAAATAATAAGAGAATGTCATTAAGATCTTACAGTAAACCAAGGACTCTTTTTAAAGTTTTTTTGATGTTGTTGTTGTTTTTGTCCCAGCATAGATGGCCTATTCACCCATCAAGCAGGTGTAGACTTGACAGATTAGCAAATGGAGGCACAAATGGGACTTCTCACAGTTCAGACAGTCAGGGCGAAGAGTCTGTGCCTATGAGGTTTGTGGTTCTCACTTGCCTCATCTTCCCCGTGTCCTGACAGCTCAAACTCTGATGAGTTCCGTAAAGTCAAGGGCATCAAGCATTAAGATTGTCCTACATTGCAGTGAGAAAGACTCTAGACCCAGGGTCTCCTCGGGCAATGTGATCCTACGGAGAATGTGACCACATCATTGATAGTGGAATTCTGTGCATCATTGGTCTCTAAGGGTTCTTCGCATCCCTGGGGCAGGTCCTTCTTGCCAGTCAGTTGAAGCTCATGTGTCTCACATTTTTAGGTGAACGATTTGGATCTGTGTAGCAATTCATTTATTTTCAACCTCCCTTGTTAGCCTACCTCCACCTGGTAACCGGGAGTCCTGACACCCTGGACTCACCCCCACCCAGGTCCCCGCCCAGCTGATAGCCAAACTAAAGAATGTGCCTCCTGGAAAATGGCCCAGGGTTTGCACTGGCAAGAAACTGGGATCTCATGTGGTTGTCCACCTCCTTTGGTCCTGGCTGTGGCATGCACAAGCTGCTGCTTGAATAGTGACAGGCACTCTCCAGTGGCGCTGGCCAGAGGCAAAGGAACGGAATGACCCGCTTCCCAAGTAACAAGACGAGTGACTCCATGGGAGAAATTCCAAGAGGCCTTACATTAGCCCATCTGGGAAGCCAGACACACAAGCTACAGTTGAGGCTCTGAAGCCTCAAAGAATATGCTTCCTATTTACCTACCCATCCCTTGGAGTCACCAGGTGCTTTCAGGGGGCCCAGCATTCCTCTCGCGGATCTGTAGGACCAGAGCTAGAAACTGCCTGTATTCCACTACTCCTAACAGAAGATAGTGTGGTGTCCATGTGGATGCAGAATGCCGAAAGCCATGTTTGCCATGTTTTCCACAAAAGTGGATTAAAACAAGGACACATCAGCAAGCAGGGACAGAAAAACACTTAACTGATGAACTCTAGTCTGTCTAAGAGAGAACCTGACGTGGTAGAGGGAAGCAAGTTAAGACTAAGATGCCCTATTCTGGGAGCTTGTCCATAGCATCCAGTGACACCCAGTCCATGATCAGTCTGTTGCCCAGGTTGATGGACCCATCAGTACCCCAGTCTGTGTCCCCACCACATGGGTCATTTTTGACCTGGGACACTAGTAAAGCCCTTTAAAGGACTGATGAACTGTCTATCCTTCAGAAATCCCAACCCCTGTGAGCTTCAGTCTCCTTATCTTCAAAGTCAGACACTGTAAAATAGCTCTGAGCTCAAACATAACTCTAATAATCAGAGTGCTAAAAAGACCCTACAACCGGGATACGAGGAGACCAAATCCTTTGCTCATTGTGGGATGTTTCTAGCAATTTCCACACAAATGAGTACTAAGGTTCCCTTCCTCCTAAAACTTTTTAAATTATATGTATAAATTATATGTCTCCTTGGGTTTTAAAATTGAACCACAGCGAATGAACTGAAAGCAATGAAAATGTTTGCTGGAATGAGGGCCAACTGTGCACCAGTTTCATCCCTACTCACAAGATGAATGACATATGATCATCCTATTGGCTGTCCTTAAAGTCACTCAGTAATGACTGGCTGCCAACGGGCATGATGGACACCGCAGAATGCAGAGAACAAGTGAGACTCTGTCTTTATTTTCAGGAGGGAAAAAAATGGAACACATAAAAAACACCTCAAGCTAATACAAGAAATTTAGAATCATACTGTACATTTTTTAACTCTAAGAGCTGACTTCTGTGTGTTTCAGCGTTGATAACTACAGAAGTCCAGCAGATGCAACAGGAATATAAGTGTGCCATATTATTATCATTAAGTTGCACAACCGAAGCTAGGTAATCGCTGGCTCTGTGCAAATATACAAAGAATATTTACCTTAGCACAATTATCAAGCACATTTTCTTTAGGGAGCATCTGGCCTTTCTGATAATGCCAAGGTGGGGCCATCTTAATTTCAATGCCACGGAGATGTTAGCCTGTAGACTCACCAACCTTCAGGAGGAAACTTGCTGCATCATTTTTGGGCTTGGTTGAAAAGAAGTGAAAACGGGAGGACGCTCCTTGCCAAAAATGACTACAATTTCAAGACAGCAAAAATAGAACATTAAAGCCAGTGCAGGGTTCATCTGAACTTGAGCCCCAATGTTGGACACGTCCTGTCCCCACGGAACCTGCCCACAGATGGTCTAGAATTACCTGCCACTAACATTTAGCCAGTGCTTGCTTTCTCTGAGCACAGTTCTGGAATTTTGCATGTATCAGCTCACTGAATCTTCATCACAACCCTAGAAGATTCCTATAGAAACTGAGGCACAGAAGAAGAACCGTCTGGCTTTGTTTCCACAGGTACAGTGGGGAGCCAGCATTTGCACCCAGGTGGACTAGACCAAGGGTGCTAAGTCCTTACAGCTTGAGATCATTTTCCAAAACCAAACCTGGAAACTAAGATTTCCATCCTGTGGCATCTCCCTTCTCTAAAGCCAGCACTCATCTTGAGGAAGCCCCGGGCTGCCACAGAGGGAGGAAACTACAATGAAAGGGATCTTTCACATGCTAAGGCTACACATTGAAATGTGCGTGTCGGGAGCAGGAAGTGGTTTCTCTTGGATCTCCGCATGCCACTGATGCTTCATAGTGAATGTTTGCAGAAGTTCAACATCTAAGGACAACAGTAAAAGTGACTCATGTCACAAAGCCCACCGTGCTCCAGTTATGAAAATCACTGCACACTGAAAGAATGGAGCCTCTGGGCAGAACTAAGTTTGTCTAGATTGTGACCTTGTTCCTGGGACATTCCACGGGGCAGGAACTATCATACCAGGCTTTCACTTTCCTTGGAGAAAGCCGAAAGGCAGCTTTGCCATGTGGGGAGACGGATAGCAGAGTTTTCAGAAGGAAGACCTCTGTGTGACCTTTGCCTTCTACTTTCTAGAACTCTGGTTCTCCAACTTTAGTCTTGCCTGTACATCTCTTAAGAATGCTTTGAAGTGTGAACCCTTTGCTCACCTTGGACCAAGCTTTTGGGAAGCTAATATGGATGGCCCATTCTCTGAAGCATCCTCTACAGGATGGTGGAGGCTCCATTCCATCACCGAGAGAGCAGCATTATGTTCAGATCACAGGCAGCTCAGAGGACAAGACTAAAGGATGCATCCTCAGGGCCCCCAAGGGAGCAGGAGAACACAGAACCATCTCGTTAAATAGTTACTTTAATAACCCTAACTAATATTTTGCTTTTTACGGAGTATGAGTTGTACCACAATGACCTACTCTCTATTAAGGACAAGCTTTCTGAGTGACTTCTCCCACAAAGAGCTTCCAAAGCCCACCCCCTCTTTTTCTCCTTCCAGCTTCTGGTTCTTCTTTACCACTGTTTCGATTGCTCTAATTTTGAAGAAAATACTTTTTTTCATCAACAATGACGATGAAAAAGATCTTAGAGTTACTCAGCCAAACATCTTTACTTCACAGTCAGGGAAAGAGGGGCCTGAAGAGGTCAGATGGTTGACCAAGGACACAGATAGGGATCTTACATGGGGTAACCACATACTCCCAATTCATAGACCCAAAGGGCGCCCCTTCTCCCTATGATGTCCCATCACACCAATGGACACCCACTACAGAGCGTGTCTAGACACTCTTCCCTGGCTTTCCCATTAAAGTAGTGCTGAAAACAGGGTTTATTTTCCTCCTTTCTTCTTTCAGTCTTCAAAAATGAATGGTTGTCTCATATAGCAAAAGTACAGCAAGCAGCTGGAAAAATCCACTGAGCGCAGATAGAAAAAAAAAGTTAAAAATAAATAGAATGGTCAAAACAGATTAAACATCCAAGTTGAAAATGAGAAATGAAGATAAAAGACGTGACCCGTCCCTGACTCACAGGCTCCATGGCACAGTCCCTTCCTGGCCACATGACATTTGAATTCATGGGACTGTGGGCTCTGAGAGATAACAAAACAATCTCAGATGTTACAAGTTGGCTAAGCCAACTCCTTATCTTGAGATAGAAGAAACTGAAGACCTGACGAAGAGGCCATGCAGAAGCACTACTTACTGGCTTGCTCTCTATGGCTTGCTCAGCCTGATTTCTTATACTGCCCAGGACCATCTGCCTAGGGTGGCACCGCCCACAGTGGGCTGGGCCCTCCCACATCAGCCATTAATCATGAAAATGTCTCTACAGTCATGCCTACAAGTCAGTCTGAAGACGGCAGTTCCTCAGTTGACATTCTCTCTTCCCAGATGAGTCTAGCTTATGTCAAGTTGACTCAAAACTATCCAGCACAGTATCTTTCCATTGTGGTTAAAAAAACAAAAGCAAAAACCTGAACCACAACAACAGAAAACCCCAAACTCTAAACAGATCACCTACTGGGGAAAATGTAACCACAGCTTTTACTGAGTACAAAGTCACCAAGACACGTATTGTTGCTGTTACGTTGCCTCTATATGGTGTAAATCAATTAGCCATCACGGACTAGCGACAGCTAGCAAGAACAGTGGTCAGACACGGATAATTGCTCTGTTGCTGAGATTAACACCTTATCACATTCTCAGGACACTTATGAATCCTGCCATCTCCACAAAGCCCGCAGAGGGGGACTGCACATTCCGGCTGTCTCCACATCTGCAGCCTCCGACACAGAAACAATTGGTGCCCTAAACACTGCATTTCATTACAGGCCCGTGCTGTGCAGTAGCAGCAGTCACAGGGAAGACAGGAGACCTCTCTCTCTCTCTCTCTCTCTCTCTCTCTCTCTCTCTCTCTCTCTCTCTCTCTCTCTCTCTGGCACTTCTTGATGATGAGTAGTAAGCTTTAGAGCCCTGGCTGAAGGACAAAGGCCGTGTGATGCTGGCAACTGAGGAAAGGGAAATTAAAAAGCACAAGTGGACCTCTACTTTTATGAGTAGCATAAATTTGGGACCCCTGACTTCTCACTCTAAAGGGTCCCTTGTGCAACTGTTGCCTGCAGACTACGAGAGGGAGCAGGGGATCTCTTCAACTCTAGAAGCACGGGGAACGCACAAGGATCAGGAAACTTAGGAACCTCACAAGAAGCATGAAGTATATGTTCAGTAAGCAAGACCCTGGGGTGTGGCTGTCTGAAAGCTCAGTGGGACTCCAAAGGGACAGCTTTCCAGAAGCATCGCCCATGACTGGTAAGTGGCTTTGATGGTGCAGGGACCCGTGTCCCCAGCAGTGCTTAGCAACCATGTGGCCGGGAGAGAGACCCAATTCCTACAGAGCCTGGCACTCGCTGCCTCTTCCCCAAAGTCCAAACCAGCTTTTCACATAAGCTGTCCCCAACTACCAGATTCCAGCAGGAGAGGTCAGAAACCAAAGCTGATGAAACCGGCTGGGGAGAAGCCAGGAGAAGGCATTCTGGTTCGTTTGCTACATCAGAGAAGGAAAGCCAACCTCCGCGGTGATCTTGTGACATTCTAACTCAAGGAGGCTTTTCCTAGGACAATTCTTCCAGGAATGAGACTCCCCCCACCCCTCCAAAAAAAATCAAACAGGCAACAAATAATTTTACCATTACCAGGTAATACGTGCTAATTGCTCCGTTTATATACCGGGGCTGACATACCATTAGAGCCTGGGTATGCATTGTAACTAGAGCATTAATAAATTTAAAATGTGCCTATTAGGATGACAGCTTTGGAGGTGCAAAGGAGTAAACAGTTATCACTTGGCAGCAGCCGCTCTCACCCCATCTGCCGAGACTGCGCATACATTTTCAGCTTCCTGAGCAATGATTAGGCCTGTCAGAACCTCTTTAACCTTCTAACTGCTGGTCCCCACTGGCCGTAATTAGAGACTAATGAATTCAGAAGATGCAGGCCGTGAGGAAAACTGCCTTGACAGTTTGTGTACAAATTAAGCCCCAATTACTTCAAGCATCTTTTGCATTGTGGATACAAGTCTCTGCTATTATTTTTGAATATGGTCATTTTAGCAGAACGAAGAACTTGGCTAATGTATTGTGTCATTTTTATGGCTCGTCATAAAGAACAAACATACTGGGGTAGGTCATGAATTTGTGAAATAAACCCTTGCAGATTATAAAAAGAAATTAATTTCGTCTTGGGAATACCCTACCACCTTTCTCTTCCTCCTCCTGCTGGATCCACTGATTAATATGGTTATTGTTATTCAGATATTGTGTGCTATGGACAGAGCCTGGCTAACTAGCAGGTTGTGTAGGTTCAGACCCCGAGGAAGGAGCTGTGCAAGACGGCATCTCACGACGGCTGATCCTGCTGTGAGAGGCTAGGAGGGTCAGGAAGCCCGACCGCACCTGCCCTTCTGGCCTCTAGGATCATGGCCCGAAGTCTGTTAACACCCACAGGTGTCAGTTTGGGAGCACAGCACTAAGGTTTCATGTCACACGCGTTTAAGAATAAAATTGCGAACTATTACCCAATCTTGCTTCCTCTCCTCTGCCATCCTGCCCAGATAGTCATTGCATGTCAATTAGGGGACGCCTCCCGGACTCTACAGTATATGTGGTCACTAAAGAACCCCGCCCACAGGATTTTAGACAGCCCGTAGGATGGGTGGGCATCTTTCGTTAAAAGATGCCCTGCTGCTATTGCTGCCGCCTCCCAGAGCTGGTCTCGCCATCTGTGTTGGTCATACTGCTCCAGGCAGCTCAGAGGTCCCTCCACTGGCTGGAGATGGGGGCTATCTTTGCTGACAGCCAGCCGCCACCCCTGTCTCCACTCTCTGCTTCTGGGCTGCTCTGGTTAAAACCCTCCCTCCTGCCTCCTCTGGCTCCCCAGCTCCAGCCTTATCTACAGTAATTGGATAAATACTCTTTCCTCAAAACACAAAAGCATATATGTTCATCTGACAAACAGGTGAAGAGCCACTATTCATGGCTGTGAAGGCTCTGCAGATGTGGTCAGGTGAGGCGTCCTGAGAGCAAGGGGAAGGGGTGCCCAGCTAGGTCCACTCCCATCGCAGAACTTTCAGGAGGAAGTTAGAAAGGTTAGCTACTAGTGGGAAAGGGGACAGGATGTGGGAGCAAGGGCTTGGGTGG
The DNA here is from genome assembly GCA_004026605.1 of Ondatra zibethicus. Taxonomy (NCBI): domain Eukaryota; kingdom Metazoa; phylum Chordata; class Mammalia; order Rodentia; family Cricetidae; genus Ondatra; species Ondatra zibethicus. The sequence goes on from PVIU01000676.1 coordinate 22,376, forward strand.
ATTAAGGACGAGGCCCCAAGCCATGGAGTGAAGGTGGCTACTAGAAGCTGGGAAAGGGTCAGGGTAAGGGTGTCCCTTCTGCAAGCTCTGAACGATCAGCCTTGCTAACACTTTGAGTTTAGGCCTCTAAGGTTCAGAAATGTAAGATAACATACATACACATTGTTTTAAGTCACTGAGTAGATAGTAGTTTGTTTCAGTAGCAATAGGGACCAGTATGCTGTTTTCTCTAAAAACAAAGATTTATGTTTGAATTATTATTATACTAGTTCACCCTGCATAAACTTTCACATTCTGTCTTCTTGCCTCTGAGACTGAAATAAGGAACTATTTGTAGTAGCCCACCCTGCCACCAGTGCAACAGCAACGGAGAGAAAGAACTTCGGGAAGCAGAATTTCAGGGTCGGAGGCTCCCATCTGTCCCAAAAGGCAGGTGCGGGGGTGCGGGGTGGCAACCAAGATTCTTTTTTTCTCCTCTTTAGTTCTCTGAGCCATAAGAGTACTGGGTGGTGACACTCACACTCAGGGCGGCTTCCCCCTTACTGTCTCTCAGGGAAGAGAAGGAGCTGAGACCTCCTGCCTTCTCTAAAGAGCAGCAGGAGACTTTAGCCGGTGCGGGCAGGGCAGTGCTGCAGAGCCAGAATGGTAAACTGCCGCCCAGCAGGGCCAAGCCATGACCACGCCCCCTGCGGGGAGACCACGCCCCTGTGGGGAGACCACGCCCCCTGCCAGGAGATGGCCTCCTAAGCACCTGATGCCGCTGACTGGCTCCTGATGCAGCAAGGCAAGTCACTCTTGTCTGACCTGGGGAACTGATGCTGGAGGTCTGGGCTGGGAAACTGCCCCGGAGCGAGACCACCAGCATGGCCTGCAGAGTGTCCAGCGCACATAGGGTAGCAGATCTTGCAAGATCAGATGAGAAATAAACAATGAAGAGTCATAATCAGTGAGGCGGGTGCCTCGCAGTTGCAAGGCATTCCTAACAGCTCCGAAGGGTTCCAAAGGGTTCTGAAGGGCTCTATTCCATATGCCCTCTCCCATCTCTCTCTCCTCCTTCCTCTTTCTCTTCATTTTCTTCCTCTGTCTCCTCCCTTTTCTTCCCTCCCTCCTTCCCTTCTTCTCTGTCTTTGTCTTCCCCCTTCTCTCTCTCTCTCTCTCTCACACACACACACACACACACACACACACGCACGCACCACAAACCACACAGCACACCCACAACAAACACACACACCTCACTAGTATTGGACCCAGGCTCCTCCTCCTCCCCTCTTCCTCTTCACTTCCTTCATCTTCCTGTTCCTCTTCTCCCCTTTCCCTTGCTTTGCCCTCCACCTCTCTCACTTCCAGTCACTAAGGCTCCGCCCTCCTGCACTTAGGTTATCGGACTGAGGCGGTGTGATCTCCTGTAGCCACACCTGAATTACCAAACTGCCCCCATAACTGGTCCTGACTGCCTGTGAGCCTCCTTTCTAGTCTTATTCCATTTGATTCTGGCCTATGCATCTCTGGCTGAAGAGCCCTATCTCACAGCTCACAAATGTGCAGGAGGCCCTGGCAGGAGTGGGGTGGGTGGGGATTGCCTTTAGATTTCTTTCTGGGCTTAGGATGGAGGGTAAACTAAACTTCAACTAACAAGGACCAAAGGGCTGGTTTGTTGGCTGCGATTGAATGAAGCACTGGGTCATTCCTCCGGCAGCTGTCTCCTTGCTACTGGGTTTCCCTTCTATAGGGTCAGCCTTTATAAACTAGGAGGAGGCAAGGTGCCGCCTTGAGAAGGTAACCTCCCTTGCAATATGTTGCTCTGTAACTGTACGGACTTAAAGGACCCTCTGATAGAATCCAACAACTCTGTTCTCTCTATAAAAATTTAAAATCCCATTAATTGCCCATATGGCCTGCCTCCTAATTTTGAATCTCTTCCTGGACTAACTCTCCAGAAGCAAAGCGATAACAAAGGGACACATGATCAAGAATTGTTTTTTTGTCTGTCTGTCAGGTCCAGTCCCACGCTCCACAGAGAAAGCCCTGGTACTATACCCAGAGACAGACTGGTCAAGGGTCCCTAGCTGTGTGAGTCAGGTGTGTGTGTGTGTGTGTGTGTACACATATGGGCTTTGGGACACATCTCGCTGAGTTCACAGTCAGCTCTATTTTATTACCCTACATTCAGCTCATTTTGCTTCAGCAAGCCAGCCCTCTGGCTGATCAGGCAATTGCATTTGGTTGGACAACCTATGCCGTTCACTCACGAGACAAAATACTATTTTCTTAAGACTCGCAATTGTAGGAAATATGAAATCCTCACTAGATGACATGTGTCATCTGCTCAGTCAGAATTGCAGAGGACCTCGGGGCTGCCAGCTCTCTCTCCTTCTGCTTCTATCCTCTGTCGCGCTCTCCTCTCCTCAGTACCTGTTCTGTAGGATCCTGTAGGAACCTATACGAAGCTGCTCCAAGCAAGAGAGGAGCCATTGGTTTCCTAGCAGGGATTAGTTTTTGACAAGGTTCTTGGCATCAAACCCAGTGCCCTACACAACCCAACAAGCCGCGATTGCCCCAGCGTCCTTCTTTCTTTGTTTCCCGAGTAAAGGTGTGAAGTCTGGAGCTGAGGCAACTTCTTTCAGGTTGTGTAGCCGAAATCACGAAAAGCAAAAAATAATTGGCTCTGAGACCTCCAAATCATTGAACCAACACTTGGCCATTACCTTCAGGTGTCTATTTCCATGATTTAAGATTTTCTTAGTCCAATATTCTGCTACATCCATCCTAGCTGAGAGACACAGAATATTTATTAAGTTCTACAGCCCAGAGATCCCATGGCAAAGTCAGAGATGGGTGGGAAGGCAGACAGAGACTGGAAGCTGCCAGGGGGGCTCCCTCTGTTGACTGGCTTGATTCTCTCAGTCTTGCTCACCTCCTAGCTTAAGAACTGAGACTCTATGTAGGAGTTCATTTGAAGAAAATTAATCCCTACTAAATCCTTTGCTTCAAACTTCTAGATGCCATAAGGATTGGTCAGCCAGCTGTGCTATGCAAAGCCAGGTTCCCTTGGGCTGGGGTCTTAATATTATGACCTCTGACAGAGGAAGTTGTATGGACAGGGCCATGTAGTCTGAGCCCTGACTGACCTTGGAACTCCCTCTTGGTGTAGCATGTCCTGCCAGGGGGAGCTGGCCTGTCAGCCCCAGGAGTCCACTTGTCTCTGCCTCTCCAGCTCTTGGATTACAAGGGAATGCTATCATACCCTGCTTTTTAAGTTTGTTTTTTTAGTTTTATTTATGTGTATGAATGTGTATGTGTTCCCTGCACGTATGTATGTATATCGTATGCATTGTTTGGTGCCTGTGGCATTCAGAAGAAGATATTGAATCTCCTGGAACTGTAGTTACAGATGGTTGTGAGCCATCGTGTGGGCGCTGTGCTTAACCAAGGAGACATTTCTCCAGGTCCAGCTTTACACCGGACTTTTTAAAACATGGGTTCTGGAGGCAAAACTCAGGTCCTAGCATTTGTCAGGCAGGCAAGCATTCTGCTGAGCTATCACTCTGATCCTGAAGGATTCTAACTTCCTCTTATCTCCCCCAACTGCAGCAACCCCGCCTCTTCTCCCTCGTAAGTGCATACAACTGTCAGCCCGTGTATCCTGTCACTAGTTTGCCCTATATTGTTCTTTATAACCTGCATCTTCTCTAAATTTCAAGCTGCATCTGAGCGAGGATTCATTCCTTCTTCTATGCTTCTGAAAGGACCTAGTGCATTGCCGAGAGCCTGGAAGACGGCAAGTTCTTCCCGAATTCTTGTGAGTGACTCTGCTCCTCTTCATCCGAGGTTTATACTTGCAGGTGCAGGTGTGGGAATTTGCTCAAAGCAGGTAGACTCACCAAGCACCAGAAAAGATCTGTGGGTCCTGCCTAAAGGAAAATCAGGCATCAACTCAGAGCCTGAGGAAATGCAAATCTCCTCCCTCTGTCATGCTGGAAGGATCCAGGTTGCATCCTTCTGAAATACACAAAAAGATGAGGCTGTATCTTCTTGGCGTTATTTCATCAGTTGGCATTTCTCCTTCCCCTAGGTCTTACCATGGCCAAATTCAAGAAACAGATGTTCACATTTGAAAAAAAAAAATTCTCCCCTGAGTCAGTGTGGCTGTTTATCCAATTTTCACCTTGCCATCCAGACTTAGGCTCTGTCGTATGAGGCTCAAACAAGTGGGAATGTACGACTCCGGTCTTGGGAAGATTTGAAAAGAAGAAAAGGAGGGGACCCCCACAGTGGGATTCAGGGGGAGGAGACTGCAGCCTAACATATGTAGGGATGAAGGCTCATCTTCCCGCGAATAGCAGCCTGTTTGTCCCTAGCTCAGAAACTGTGCTCCTAGAAGCCTTCTTCCCGTGGCGAGCACAGCCTCTGGGCTCCCACTGCTCTACCCTCATGCGCCACCTCCCGAAAAGAGGAAAGCTTCAAGTTTTCTGAGCCACTGACTCCAGAGTGTTGTTCCACACCGATGGCTCTCTGTGCCTGGTTCCCTTCATGTGCTGAGTTTGTCTGTGGGGAAGAGTCATCAGTACCGATGCTGTCTCTCTCTGGTCATCTTCATTCCACTTGGTTTGCCAGTTTCAACTCCTTGGCTCCAACATTATCTTTGTTAGTTGTCTGTGCAAGGAGAACAGAGGAGGAGAGAACCTTCTAAACTCAGTTTACTGCCTCTCAGGAGCGAGCATCGAAAGCTCAGCTCTGAAGGCAACATCTGCGCGCAGAGGGGGAGGGGGGGCGCATCCAGGGACCCACCATCAGTTTTCTTGTCTTAAGCATGATCACCATGTATGCTCACAAATAAAAACATGAGATGTTCTGACAGCCAAGCAAAGCGTGAAGAATTAAGCTCCCTAAACAGAAAAACACGAACACCTCCCTTGCCATCCTGCTTGGAAGGAAACCCCTTCTTTCCCAAACTCCACCCCCACCCCCAGGTCTGGTTGAGTTCATCCTAGGAGACATGTTTCTGCACCAGAGCAAGATTCCATTTGCAGAAGGATGGACACTTGTTTTAAGGACTGACTTTTTTTTTTTTTTGATGATGATGATAAAATCAGACTTTTCCAGAGAGGATGTTGGAGGCAGTGTGTCCAGAGGCAGCTGGAGGGAGGCTGATGGAGGAATTTGATGGAGGAAGCAGCAGTTCCCTGGCGACAGCCCTGTGAGCCTCAGGGCTGGTCCTTTGAGTCTCAGCCTCCATGTCCTCTGGCTTCTGCATCCTCTTTACCGCCAAACTCCTGCTCCACTCACAGCCAGCTTGAGACAAGCCAGACCTGCTTATGTTCTTGGACCTCACGCTCCTTCCCTCTTCCCTCTCCGGCTTTGTCTGTGATGTCTTTAAGCCTTGATTCACCTATCACTGACTACATCTCCTGTGCTAAACTCCAGGGCTCTGGCTGATGCTGGCTGTTGGGCTTCTCCTGGTCACAGGGCCTCTTGGTCTTTAGCATAAATGAAATCCCACCTCATATTCCGTATGAGCCCCTCAGTAGTGCCTGTTCTAGGAGCTCAATCCATAAAAAATGAGCTCCCAATGTGGGGAACCATCAATGAGTACATTGATTGCTGTGGATTTTGACTCCCCCTCTGGGGGTTCCAGGAAGATGCCTTCCTCCTACCCCTGACATTGCGCTCTCTCTCTCTCTCTCTCTCTCCCCCTTGCTAATTGGTACAGATTAATTTGGTAGACAGAGTTAGGCTGAAGGGACTTTTAATTTTATTTCAAATTGTAAAATACTTTCATGTTTGGAAACTTAAAGTAAAGGTACTCGTGCAGATTCAGTGCAAGGCTTCTATCTGTGCTCTTGTAAGAAAAGCCTAACACACATGCATGTCCCGTAAGACATGCAGCCTAACGCACATGCTCTTTCTCTCTCCTCTCCTTCCCCACTCTGTCCCCCTCTCTTCCTCCTCACTCCAACTTCCTAGTCACAAGGTGAACAGTTGATCTACTGTGTATTTCTCCCTTGACTCAGAGGATCTAAAGCAACAGGTCCAACCAAACATTTACAGATTGAACCCTCCAAAACCAAAATCATGATCCAAATGAACTTTTTGTTTCTCAAGTTGATTTGCCTGGGTACAGGGACAGAAAGCTGTTTCACAGTGTGTGCTTATCCAGCACACATCCATATCATCCCATTAGAAGAACAAACTCGGCCCCAAGCTTAGCTATATCTTAGAGGCCAAATAGTTAAAAGAGTATGTTTTGTACCAGAATTTTATTTCTCATTTTTTAAGTTCTGCATCAGATGAGTTGAGGGTCTCCACCTACCTGGGGTGTCCGTCTTCCCACACCCCAGCATTGTCATCTGAAACATTCACACTTGAGACTTCCCGACTGAATTTTAAAAATCACAAAATCGTCTGTTTTAAGTAAATTTATATAATTTCATGTTGGGTAGCCTTCATTACTATCCCTTACATTTCATACATTCTGTTACCAACAAATTAGACATTTATAATCAATGGGCTGATTTGTGGAATTATATTTTTGTATATGATTTCAGGGACCAGGCAATCTATAGAACCTACCGGAAGGCTTACAGTTCAGGAAGGCATTGATTTGTCTCACAGTCTTGAGTTTGAAATGTGTACCATGGAAAGCAGACAGTGTGTCTACACGGCAGACAGTGTGTCTACACAGCAGACAGTGCTGTTTCAGGACACCCAGGTGTTAGACACTGTGTCTGCTTCAGGACACCCAGGTGTTAGACAGCATGTCTATATGGCAGACATCCCTGCTTCAGGACACTGAGGGGTTAAACAGTGTGTCTACATGGCAGACAACTCTGCTTCAGGACACCCAGGTGTTTGCTCGGTGGTGTGGGAGAACTGTCTGTATTCTGTCAATTGTATTTTAAATAAACACTGATTGGCCAGTAGCCAGGTAGGAAGTATAGGCAGGACAACCAGAGAGGAAGTAGAAGCAGGTCAAGGAGAACAGGAGAATTCTGGGAAGAAGGAAGCCCATTCCTCTGGAGTCCTGCCCAGCCATAGAAGAAGCAAGATGTGACCTGCTCTGCCGAATAAGGTACCGAGCCATGTGGCTAACATATACTAGAACAATGGGTTAATATAAGTTATAAGAGTTAATAAGAAGCCTGAGCTAATGGGCCAATCAGTTTATAGTTAATGTAGTCCTCTGTGTGACTTTTCTTTGGGACTTAATGACTGTGGGAACTGGGCAGGACAGAAACCCTGACAACAGCTCAGAGGCATGTCAACACCTTGACACGTTGGCTGAGGTGGATGGGGAGTCACTGGCTTCACTCAGTTTCCACTGGTGGAAATGTTAGTCCCATCTCAGAAATAACTTCATGGTGACATCTAGACAGAAGTTTGTCCTGACACCTTCTCCCACAACACACATGAGTTGACAAAGTCAGTCATTTGAAATGGACAAAGAGCTCTAGCGAATGGCACTGTTTCTCAGGAACTGTGGGAATCCCTTCATTTTAGCTAAATTCCCTGAAACATCTAAACTAGAAAACCTACTGGTCCCCAGTGTGAATCAGTGGGCACTCTTGAAAGTCCCCTCGGCCCAGAATACCAGCACAAAGTCCCCAAGTGCTTTCCATATGCGGAAAACATTTCAGGGCCATCCCACTAAGTTCCAGAAAGACATTGGGAAAGTTAATCAGTTTCATTCAAAATAATAATAATAGTAATAGTAAATAATCTGAAAGAAGCAGTATAAGGAGGGGATGCTTCAGTTTGTTGTTATTAATAGTATAAGGCACATCTTTTTAAGGGATCCATTCATTTTCAAATTTTATGTCTATGAGCATTTTGCCCATATGTGTGTCTGTGCACCATGTGTGTGCAGTTCCAAGGAGGCCAGAAGAGGGCGTTGAAGCCTTGGAACTGCAGTTACAAACAGTTGTGAGCCACCATGTGGGTGTTGGGAACTGAATCCAGGTCCCCTGCAAATGCTCTTTTTTTTTTAAATATTTTTTAATTGATATTTATTGAGCTCTACATTTTTCTCTGCTCTCCTCCATGCCTCTCCCATCCCCACTTCAGCCCTCCCACAAGGTCCCCATGCTCCCAATTTACTCAGGAGATCTTGTGTTTTTCTACTTTCTACTTCCCATGTAGATTAGATCTATGTAAGTCTCTCTTAGTGTCCTCGTTGTTGTCTATGTTCTCTGGGATTGTGGTTTGTAGGCTGGTTTTCTTTGTTTTATGGTTAAAAACCACCTATGAATGATTACATGTGATAATTGTCTTTCTGTGTCTGGGTTACCTCACTCAAAATAATGTTTTCTAGCTCCATCCACTTTCCTGCTAAATTCAAGATGTCGCTATTTTTTTCTGTTGTGTAGTACTCCATTATGTAAATGTACCACATTTTCCTTATCCATTCTTTGGTCGAGGAGCATTTAGGTTGTTTCCAGGTTATGGCTATGACAAACAAAGCTTCTATGAACATAGTTGAGCACATGTCCTTGTGGCACAATTAAGCATCCTTTGGATATATACCCAAAAGTGGTATTATTAGGTCTTGAGGAAGGTTGTTTCTTAATTTTCTGAGAAATCGCCACACTGACGTCCAAAGGGGTTGTACCAGCTTGCATTCTCACCAGCAATGCAGAAGTGTTCCCTTTTCCCCACAACCTCTCCAGCATAAGTTGTCATCAGTGTTTTTGATCTTGGCCATTCTTACAGCAAATGATCCTAACCACTGAGCCATCTTTCTAGCCTCAACATACTTCTCACATACTGTAGCAGGGAACCCAGTGAGAGGAAGCAATGCCTGCCCTGGGAGGACACCCAAGGAATGGAAAGGTGCCCTTCTTCTCTAAACCTCTTTGCATTTAAATGTTATTTTTATGACTTCTTGGCTTAGGAAAAAGACTCTTTAAAAACTGTGACCCAGTGTCAGGGAGAAAACACAGATCTCTTAGACTAATGGCTGTCGTTGAAAACTTCTTTAGTAACGTTCAGCTACAAAGGGGGAAAAGAAGGAAGAATGAACTTCGCAGTAAGCGACCTTCAGAGAAGACGACTATTCATGCTAATTAGTAGCTCTCTTCTTCTGTGCATTAGGCCATGCCACGGAGAACAATGGGCGCATTGTGGTAAACATCAAGACGAGCCTCAAGTACGGTTATCAAATTTTTAGAAAACTCAAGCTGGGGAGTTTTTCCTAAGCTTGTGACTTGCTGCTCCCAGTGTACTGCACAATAGTGTCTCTCCTAATGGCTTTTAGCTTTTGCCACTGCCAACTTTTATATTTAAAATCCATACAATTATGGACAATTTGTGAGCATTATGAGGCTTTTCTTTTTTGCACCAAGTCTTACTGATGCGAGCTAGCTTTTAGCCTTAGCAAATCAAATGCATTTTGCTTACAACACTAACTTCGTTCTCACATATTCCACTTTATTCTTATCATTAGTATTCCTTATTATGCATATTTAATTTAAGAATGCATTTTCTCCATTAAAAAATTAGAATAAGCTGAAAGATGCTCCCGAAGGGGAAGCGTTTGCTGCAGTTTGCCTTGATTAACCGTGTAAGCCCTGATGGGCTCTTCCTGAAGTTACCAACAAGAGACAGAAAGGTTCAAAAGCAAAAAATAGAGTAAACCATGATTCACTTGAAAAATCACGTCCTCCCAAACATAGTGATAGCACATCCAGGTGTCAAGTTCAAATAAGATAATGCTTAAAAACCAAACTTCTGTTTTGTGTGAATGGAGAAAGAGTATAAATTTGCTTGAGTTCTTCAGTCAATTACCATAAACTGGGTTTTTTTAAAATCCCATCCAGGCCAGGTGTGGTGGCACACTACTGTAATCCCAGGACTTAGGCAAGGGGGTTCGAGAATCAGTCCCGTCATCCTTGGCTACACAGCAGGTTCAAGGTCCTCTTGGGCTACATGAGACACCTCAAAAGCTTAAAACCAAAACAGCTAGTCAGCAGGCATACCTTGCAAAATTAAAACGAAGGAGAAAAGGTGTGTACTGACCTGTCTATTACAGGTACATAGGAACTTCAGAGACGATCCCCCAAATGCCCATTCCTTAGGAAGCACAGTCCCATCCTACCTCTACCCAACCCCCAAAATAAGAACAGGGCCAAGACTTAGCTTCACATTGAAGCACTTTAGCAGAAGAGCTAGGGGTTTGAAGTAGTAGTAGTAGTAAGAGGAAGAGGAAGAAGAGGAAGAGGAAGAAGAAGTATCAAGTAACCAACTTGGATATCTTTCTCAGCTTTGCAGTTATTGATTGAGAGTGACCAGCCAAGAAATGATTGCCTTCAATATAGTGCCTAATAAGTTTGACTCTCCTCACTGCCAGACCATGGTTACTAACTTAACTGGTTGTTATGAAATCATTAGGCCAGACAAAAGAACTCAGGTACCATCCTTATGTGGTTAGGGAGACAGGTCTCCTCTCCCTTGTCGCCTCACCATGTGGTGTTGCGAAGCACCCACTCCCGTGCAACTCTAGCCTGCAGAGAACAGTTAGTACTAACTCCACAGGCTATGGACGTACAGAAGCAAGCTCATTTGCTCATGAACATCCTGCTTCCTATTGCTCGTCGGCTTAAGACCTTCAGATCTGTATAGACATCAGTTGAGATTGTCCCTATTATAAAGCTAAATAACCCTGCTGGCTCCTTTCTGAGCACCTACGCTTGCATGAAGGATACCTTGCTGAAAACTCATGAGTTCATCCTACTGCAGCTACAAGAGCTTCATCCTATGCTGCCTAAGGAAAAACTCCAGCCCTCCTCTCCCCATCTCAGGGAAGAGACATCTGTTCACTCTCCACCTCAGTTTTCTCCTCTGAAAAATGGGGGCAATAATATTCCCTCCTCACCTGTGGGCATGAGGACTGTAACGCAAACTTTAGAACAGCATTATTGATGCATTCCTGGGTTCTGGGCTTCTGGAGTCCCTTGGAGCCTTCTCCCGCCCAGCAACTGCTTCCCCAGAATCTGGAGGCTACCATCTCTTCCTGAGTTTATAGACAAAAAGAGAACAGGGTCCCAGCTGGACTGAAGTGAGGCCTGCTGGGCTCCTCTCAGCACACTCACTGATCCAATACCATCAACTCCCTACTCTTGTGGGGCCCCGATATTCTCAGAGAGACAAGAAAACCTAGGCCCAGTAACCATGCTGGCAATAAAGACATTAGCAGACTAATTAGCTGACTAATTAGCCTCTCAAAGTTGTTTTTTCTTGGTTCTGCTATAACCCTGATCAAAAACCAAACATCAGAAGTGAGTGAAGGTGTTCTTTCCTGTTATCTTGGCAATTAAGCCAATCAAGAGCACAGTGATGTCATAGAGGACTGGTACCAGCATTTGCCCAGCATCCCTCAGCAATAATGTTACAGTTTCTCCATGCTTTTAATGACCTACTCTCTCAGACTACTCCTTTTTTAATTTAAATAGAATTAAATCGCTTTCCCCTTTCCCTTTCTTCCCTTCAGCTCCTCCAAAATCCTTTTCTTCCAACTCTTTCCATGTTCCCCACCTACTCTTAAATTGACAGCAACTTCTCCCCTACTTATTATTGCTAACATATATTTTATATATGGAGAGATAAATATGTATGTGTATGCACAAATATATAAATAAAACCTGTGGAATCCCTTTTGCTGTCTATGTAGATGTGATTTGGGGGCTGATCGCTTCATATTAAATAACCAGTGAGGGCGCTCATCCCCGCGAGAAGCTAATTCTCCCTCTCTCAGAAGCCATCAGTTCTCTCTAGGTTCTTGTCTGAGGGTGGGACTCTGAGACTTTCTCCCCCTGCTTTAGACTGTCTATGATATTGCCATTTTTGAGGTATGGGATAAGGGGAATCTTCTAGCGATCTGGATACTAGTGTAATCACACCAATAACTCATGGCAATTAAATTAATTGAGATCTCAAATTAAAATAATAGAAATAGGTGTCATTTGTCATCTGTCCATTGTCTTCTTTACATGGGTCTAGGGACCCAAGCGTTTCTTTACTCTGAATATTATTTTTAAAAATAACAAATATGTGCATCTGTGTGTGACATAGCACTCGTGTGAGGGTCAAGAATGTCTTCTGGGAGTTGGTTCTTTCCTGGGGATTGAACTCAGGTCTCCATATTTCCCACTGAGACACCTTGCTAGTATATTATTTTTAACAATATATTTTAAGGTGAATGTCTCACTCCTGTGTGCCATGTAGATGGATTTTACAGCAGGGATAAAAGCCTGTGAATTGATGCCTCTTAGCTCTCTAGCGAGGACTGGGTCTGATCAATCCTGGTGCTATTATGTCATGTGTTCTATCCACTTCTAGAAGAACGTCATATTTGCCGCAATACAATTATCTAAGACCGATGACAGGACAATGGTGTTATTAGAAGATGCATTTGGCATAGACCCCAGCAATAGTTCCGTCCTGGCATTCCACTTAGCAGGCCCATGGAATTCCCCTCCGCTATGTACACTTTCTGCCAGGGGACAGCAAAGAGCATCTAATGCACACAGAATAATATAACACATAGCAAGAGAAGGCTCTGGGGCTGCTCGATGGAGATGGCTCAATGACACCAGTACTTGTCCCCTCAAACAGCTGGAGAGAGCCCAGATTTGGAGACACTTGCCCAAACTAGACAATGATCCATCTGTCATTAGACATAAGATCCTCTTTCCTCATCTCTCCCCTCCAACAGTCTACTCAGACATGAAGCTGAATAAAGACGTTGACTTGCAAAGAACTGTGTCCTTGGTACAGGACAGTGTGAGCATGCTCCACATGGTCTGGAACCTTCCACTCTCCTTTGAGCTTTTCTGCTTCTGCTGAATTCTTCACATCTTGATTGGTTCCTAGAGAACACCAGCCCAAAGCAGCTCCTCCCAGCCCTGCTGCGTGCCAAGCCCTATAGCCCCATCTGCATCCTTGATCCCATGACAGAGGGACTTTCCCTTCACACATACTCCAGCATTTGAGAATTTTTGATGCTCCCTATCACACATGCGTGCACATGTGTACACACACACACACACACACACACACTCATGGGTGCACATGCCAACCTCCACAGAAGCAGTTAAAGACAGTACAACAGCAGGCAGGACAAAGGACCAAGAGCAAAGGGATGCCATTTGTGTAGCTCTCATCCATCAGAGAACACAATAGCATGGAAGAAGGAAAGTAGCTTCACTAACTTCTCCAGTGCCTGATGTAAACATTACTCGTTAAAGCTGTTCAAAGTATACAGTTTGTCTTTGAGGAAAGTGAATGTCAATAGAACTGTCACCATGGGCACCCCAAGTTCCACCACGTCCCCTGGTCCTCGGTGATGTCTTCTCGGTTGGTAGCATGACATGCCTGCAAAGAGGAAACCTCCATTGAAAACTGCCACCCTTGGATTGACTTGAGGCCATGTCTGTGGGGCATTCCCTTGATTGATGGTTGATACGGATGGCTCAGTCCACTGCGGTCCTGGATGTATATAAAGGTAGCTGGACAAGCCATGGGGAGCAAGCTAGTGAGCAATGTTCCTCTGGAGTCTCTGCTTCGGTTCCTGCCTTGAATTCCTTCCTTGTGTCCCTGTCCTGATGTCCCTTCATGATGGACTGTAAGCTGTAGGATCAAATGAACTCTTTCTCACAGCAGCAGAAAGTAAAGCAGGACACCCTCCACCATTTCTCCCTCCCTTGGTCACCGGTGACCATGGACTTGCAGCTCTGACTCAGCCTGTGTTTTCTGGATTCCTGTATAAATGCAATTACACTGCATGTACCTCTTTTATTTCTGGTACTTTTCACTTAGCAGGATAACTCTGAAATTGTTCCATATTGATGGATATATCAATGAGTTGGGTTTTTTTTCCTTAGTTCTTTTCCTTGTGGCCTAACACTCTATTATCATGCAGATGGATGATAATTCCTTTATTTACTTATTGGCAGGCGTTTGGATTGCTTCCACTTGGGGACTGTTTCAGCTAAGCCACCATGTTCACTTTGCATAAGAACCACTGTGAGCAAATGTTCACGTCTTTGATGTAAGTACTTGGGGATGGAGTGGATGGTGTGGCAGGAAGTCAGTGTTCTCCTGGCACACGAATAACGGCTTTTTAAAATGGGGCTCCCTTTTTCCAGCACTGTGAGGGTGCCATGGCTGTGCCACCTCCTCGCTGTCACTTGGTTCCATATGTCTTTAATTCTGGGCATTTTAGTGGCATGTGGTGGCATCTCGTTGTATTGTCCGTTACCTCTTCCTGTGTGTTTATTATTAGTGCTCCTTTTGTGGAATCTGTTCAGTTTTTCCCCCTTTTCCCAGGTTGAGTTATCTTTTTGTTAACACGGGGCTTTTCATGCATTGCACACACAGTTCTTTTGTTAAATGCAGATGACAAAACACATCCATTCTGCAGCTTGCCGTCTTGTGGACCCGTGGTCTTGTTTAAAGGACAAGAGAATGACATTTTGATTAAGTTTGATACTCTTCTTTTTTTCCATAGATGGTTTAAGATTTTACATCTTATTAAGAATTAATCTCTTGCTTCACACTCTCCCAAATTTCCTCTCAGGCTTTCTTCTAGAAATTTTTTTTATAGTTTTAGCTTTCACATTTAGATCTAGAGTTTAAAATTATTTTAAAAGCATAGCAATAATATTATTACTAAGTTCACAAGAATCATTTATCCAAATCCCACTGTGAGACTGTCCCCTGGTTTCTCAGAGTCTGAGCTTCACGTTCTTGGTTGGTTTCTTCAGGTCTTCAGGATGAGAAAGGAGACAAGAGCCTTGACTGCGCACACGGTACGGCCACTTTGGAGTTTTTGTACTTCAGATTTTATTTTCCGTAGTTTTATTTGTAAACTTTCATGTTCTGGAATATTTTTGAAACATCCCTTTAAAAGTGAGGCATGGACTCATGTCTAGTTAACATAGAGAGGCGCCAAGGCCCCTTCTTTGGGTTTCCCTTGTTTGCTGCCGGTTGTTTTAAAAACTGTGACTACAACCTGTTGGTTTCCAGTTGTCAGCAATGCTGTACTGACTGAACTTGGGGTGAAATTAGAGTTCTCCAATATTTGTTTGGGATAAATTATGGCTTGTAGCTATGCACTAAGAACAGATGAGAACAGCACTCCTTTTTGTTTGTTTTGTTTTTATTTTTGTTTTTTCCGAGGAAGGTTTCCCTGTAGCTCTGGAGCCTGTCCTGGAACTAGCTCTTGTAGACAAGGATAACCTTGAATTCCCAGAGATCCGCCTGCCTCTGCCTCCCCAGTGCTGGGATTAAAGGTATGTGCCACTACTGCATGGCAAGACAGAACATTCTTAAGGGTTCCAGAGTATCCCAAAGAGAATGCTCACAGCACTAGACCTCCTGGGGTTTCCAGAAGCAGACCTGGCAGGGGTGGGGGTGAGGGTGTGAGAGGTGGGTGGTGGAAGAGTTGGGGGGGTGTTGTTGTTGGCTTTTGTTTTTGCTTTGTAGCCAAGGATGACCATGAATTTCTGAGCCTCCCATCCTGCTTCTTGAATGCTGGGATGGTAGGCATTCATTACTGCACACTACTGTCCTCCGTGTGTATGGCGCTAGGCCAGCTTCCTCTCATTGAGCCATATCCCTGCCCCTCCCTTGGGATTAATTTCAGCAAATATGTTAATAGGAAAAAAGAAGGTATTGTTTTCATTTGCATTTTCTTGACTTGTGAAACTGAGTATTTTTCCACATGCTTTTTTTTAGATATTTTGTCTTTTTATCAGGCCCATATTCTATTTCTTATTTCTATGGGGTTTTGTTGATGTCCAAATGCTTTTTCTATATTAACTTGTATCGACCTGTTATCAAACACTGTCCTGCTTTTGCCAGAAGTAGTTTGAATTTTTCTTCTTGGTTTTCTTGTCATTTAATTTTGTTTAAGATATTTCTAACCTGCAGAGGGTGCAGCTCTGTAGAAAGCCAAATTTATTAAATTCTTATATTCAGTTTTTTTCATATCTCAGTAGAACTCATTTACAGATAGATAAACTAATATTTTCATTTTTTATTTTGTGTCTTTGGGATATTGTCGCGCTCTGGGTTGTCTAGGATTTAATTTGGTAGGAATCATGAAAGGAGTGTGTCTTAACTGTAGTCCCTTACGAAACAGAATTTGAAGTGCTGCTCTTTTCAAGGCTTGGGGAGAGCTGGATTCCCGGGTGTCAGGGTGAATGGGGAGAAAGGAGTTACGGGAAGATGTAGCTAAGGCTGTGGTTAAGGGGGTGCCACAGAGGCAGAGAAAACCAACGGGTAAATCCAGTGATGCAGGGGTGGAGGGAGGGACAGGGAATCACCAATCAGCTCCCAGGGATTGGAGTCAGTGCCTCTGAGTGGCACTGCCCAGTATGGTGATTAATCTCAATTGTCAGCTGGATAAAATCTAGAATCATCTGGAAGACAGACTCTGGACATGTGTGGGGTTACCTTGACTAGGCTACTGAGGCTGGAGGATCTGGTCACGGTAGGTGGCATCATTTCTTGGGTTGGTATCCCCGATGTGTAAAGAGGAAGCCAACTGAGCACGAACCAGCATTTCTCTCTGCTTCCTGGATGTGGATGTGATGTGACCAGCTGGTCCGAGCTCCTGCCGCTTGACTACCTCAGGATGGACTGTACCCTTGCACTATGACCCCCAACAAGCCCTTCCTCCCCTGACCGCCTTTGTCAGCATATTTTACCATAGCAACAGGAATGATGTCTCTAAGCACCCCTGAGGGCTGCTGGGACAGTCCACCAGGTGCCATGGAGCGGAAGAACTGCTGTGGGTGCACTTTGGCAGTCGGAGGCTGCCCTGAGGAGGCCATGCCTGTGCAGACAGGGGAATCCTTGTCAGGTGACCTCCTGCTGCTATCGAGCTGAGGGTGAGCCTCACAAATGGGTTGCTTGGGGCTTGTTCCCCAAGGAGCCACTCGCTCCTGCTGGTTTGCAGTGGGGTTAGCATCCTCTCTTTATCGTCCGGAGTCTCTGTCGATTCATAAATGCAGGGCTACCAAGAGGAGATTTTCTTTCTCACTCTTTTTTTATTTTTTTTTCTCTTGGATGTCCTTAAAAGCTCATGTATAAAGGTAAAGTCATAATAATTTTAACTAGTTGCATAAAACAATTGGGAATTTGTAGCTAACTCACATTAAATTAATATGTCTCCTTGGGGAATATCATTCTCTATAACACTGCACTTTGATTTTTATGGACATAACAGAGGCTTGAGTCTCATTTGGTTTGTTTTATTTTTAATGTCTCTCAGTAAAATTTTTCAATTGGCTTTATGTGACTTTTGTAGAACTTTCAATAAATTTATAAAACCTTTCAATAAAACCTTTGTGTTTTAAATTGTTTCTCTGGTGGGCAGAACATTCTTTTTCATTATGCTTTTCACTGATCATTTCTGGCACACGTGATAAACTTTCCATATATTTATCTTGTAACTAACGGTCTTTCAAAGCTTTCTAATTGCTTAAAACCCTTCTAATTCCTCCTCATGGCTGCTTAAGCAGATGATCACATCATTTGTAAGTAGCAAGAATTTTCCTTTCTTCTCCAATAATCATACTTATTGTTTCTTTTTCTGCCCCTTTCGCTGGCGGTAGCTTCGGAAGAGGGTTAAATAAGTAATTACGACAGCATTCACCCTTACCTTTCCTCTGACTTCACTAAGAAGGCTTGTATGATTTCCCCGTTAAGTGTGATATGGGCTGTGGGTTTCAGAGAGAAATCTTAAGTTGCCTCAAGGTAAAACGTTTGTATTGCTAGATTACAAAGCGGTCCTAAGGTTGGTGACTAATGTTCAGTTTACACGTTTTTGTCTTGACTAGCTCTCCCCAGACATTGTCCGTTTGACTGAGAAAGCTGTACCAGCTTTCGGCCTGAAGCTTTTTTTTTTTTTTTTGGCCAGTGGTGTTTTGTTTTGACGTGTATACATATGCATGTGTGCAAATGCATGTGTGCATCCATGTATGCAGATGAGTGTGCATGTGGAATGCAGAGGGTCACCTCTAGGTGTTCCTTAGGAGCCATCCTCCTTGGGATTTTTGAGACAAGGTCTCTCACTAGAACCCCAATTCCACTAGCCTGGGCTTTTCTTTTTTATTTTAATTTGTGTATGTACATGCATACCCAGTGGCTGCAAAGGCCAGAAGAGGGTGTCAGACTCCTTGGGACTGGGGTTCCAGAGAGCTGTGAGTCACCGTATGGGTGGTAGGAATCAAACCCAGGACCTTTGCCAGAGCAGCCAGGGCTCCCAACCTCTGAGCTGTCTCCAGCCCCCCAGCCTGGCCTTTCCACGTGAGTGTCTGTGACCCAACTGAAGTCTGAATGTTCTGAAGCGTGCTTTCTTTGCCAGCTTTACCAACTGATAAATCTCCCCAGTGCCTGCTCTCCCTGGGGAGTCAAGTGCTTCTCCAGAGATGGAGCCTTTACTTGGCCATAAAGCTAAGACAGAGAAATGCTCCACTCTAGGTTAGCCTGGCCATCTATCACCTGAGGATGCTCTCTGTCCCCTCGAAGCTATGGTCTTCTTGGCCCATCCTTCTGCCATCACAACAGTGTGATGTATGTATGCTCTAGCTTGGCTAAGGAAAGCACAGCCCCTAATAAGACACATCCAAATGAGATGTAGAACAGATTAAAGGGGCTGATGTCATGCTGAAGGACGGGTGGTTCTCCTTATGAAACTGTAGGTAAGAGCATGAATGAGGAGAAGGTAAGGAGAATTCCAGAATTAGTCCTGAACTTGGGGACTCTTGCACATTTGACCTTAGTTGGTCAGGAGAACAGTGTCACATTGACTGTGAGTGTAGCCGTGGGAGTTGCTTCTTTGATCACTGGATGCTGAAATCCAGCCTTATTTTATTTTATTTTGAGACAAGGAGGCATGCAGCCAGAACTTGTTATAAACTGGGGATGGAGTTGAAATTATTTTCACATCTATCTCTCTATCTATTTATCCATCTATCATCTCTATCATCTGTCTATCTGTCATCTAACTATCTGTCTTTGATCTATCTATCATCTGTCTATCTGCCTATTTATCTATCTATCTACCTATCTATCTTCTATCTGTCTATCTATCTATCATCTGTATATCTGCCTGCCTGCCTGTCTGTCTATATCTATCTATCTATCTATCTATCTATCTATCTATCTATCATCTATCTATCATATGTCTGTCTACCTATCTATCTATCTATCTATCTATCTATCTATCTATCTATCATATGTCTGTCTATCTATCATCTGTCTATCTATCTATCATTTATCTGTGTATGGACATGCATATATACAGGTTAGAAGACAACTTATTGTAGGAGTTGGCTCTCTCCTTCTACCATGTGGCTCTGCAACAAGCGCTTTGTTGTATAGGTATACTGAGCCATCTGGTCAGAGTGCTCTTGAATCTCTGATCCTCCTGCCTCCACCTCCTGAGTAATAGCATTGTACTTGTGCACCACTCTACCTCATCTATACAGTGCTGGGATTAAACCTATGGCCTTGTGTGTGCTAGGTAAGTACTCTATCAATTGAGCTGCATGGTCAATTGTTTCTGAACTTCATGGCACCTACATCACTTGGGCCTCCACAAGCACCTCAAACCAGTATTACCAGCCCCCCCCTTTAAGTCTCCCCCTTTCCACAAATCTCTCCTCTGGCCATTAGTGTCCTAACTGTCCACCCAGTAAAGCCAAACGGGGCCCCTCGGCCAACTCTTCTCACTCTGGAATCCTTCTAAGATCTCTCTTCTAGCTTCTCTCCTGCTTCTTGCTCCTGCATCCCATCCCGCTGGCAGCCCTGACCCAGTTCTTTTTCTTCGGCTGGCTCCCCTGCCACAGCCTCTGCTCTGAGTGTTTGCCCGTGAACTGCGATTTTCCCGACCTCTTGGCTTTTCCACATACTGCCCACATTTCTCCCTCCTTAAAAATAAAACTTGTCTGCTCTGATCTTGACCTTGTCAAACATTTCTGAACATAATCGTCAACTGAGATCTTCGTTCTTGAGAAGTTCTATTAAATCACTTTCGTGCCAAAAACTAAGTACCCTCAGTTGCCCTTGAGATGTGGGCTCTCCCCTCAGGCCCTTTCATCTTCAGACTCCACCAGCTCTGCGTTCTCATCTCATTGCCCCTCCCACCCCTACCCCAATGCATTGTGGTCCACCCCTCCCCCATGCAGCGTGGTCCGCCCCTCCCCCATGCAGCGTGGTCCGCCCCTCCCCCACGCAGCACCGTCCCTGTCTTCTTCCCACTGATGACTCTGCACCCCTCCTCCACAAATAGCAACCCCAAATCCACCTTCCAAATGGCCTCAGAAGTCCCCTGTTCTCTGAGCCCTGTTCCTGGTGCCACTCACTGTGTGGTCCTGTTTACTTCACTTTCCCATACTGTTGTGTAGACTTCCATGACAGCACCTTTGGAATATCTGTCTGTTTGGGGGTCTGCCTGTTTCCATGTAGCTGTATACAATCGTGGGGCAGTCCTTTCTGCCCTTATTTCCTTACCCCAAAGTTACCTTTTTAGCACAGAGATTAGTAAAAGTCTTGCGCTCCCCCAAACACACACAAGAAACTGACACAGAGATGCGCAGACACACAGAAGAGCCACCAATACTTGATGGCAGTAGTCACTTTTTTCTGAGAGCCACAGGGAGCAGACCCAGTGCCTTGGCTAGTGTTGACAGCTTATTGAAGACATTCAAGTGTAGGGGTGGTAATTAGGGGCCGGTGAGCTCTCCAAAGGGAGCCCCCATGGCCCATGTTTTCTCTGGTCTGTGTCATTGTTCCCATTCAATTTCACATCCAGATCATTCTTCTAAATAGCCCTAGATAGTTGTCAAAAGGCAGAATACTTAGTTCACACTCTGCCAGCAAACTTACAAAATTGTTGGTCAGTCAAGTCCCATCCCTGAACTCAGCCCTTTGCTTGAGGATGCAGTCAGCAATGTGAGGAGAAATAATGCATGATGTTGTGGCCTTTGGCCACATGGCAGAGTCTGGAAAGATGATGTACCCTTTCATCTTGCTCAGAATCCATCATTTGTCAAAACCCGGTGGAGCCAAGATGGTTCGTGACCTTTCTAGACTCACAAGCACCTGAGGAGGTCATGCCCATAGAGATCCCTGTTTGTGTCACAGCCTTACCACTTATAAGATGGGCCACCTACACTGTCCTCAAGCTCTCTGAGCTTCAAATATCCCATCTTTAAAAAATGGGAGTCAGGGCTTGGGGCTTGGCTCTGTTGATGAAATGCTTATTTTGCCAGCATGGGGGATCTGATTTTCACGCTCCAGAACCCACATTTTACAAGCCAGGCATGGTGGTGCCCGTATGTGATCTCAGCTCTGGGGAGGTGGACACAAGTGGAGTCCTGGGGCCAGCGGTCTTGCCCATATTTGCACGCTCCAGGTCAGTGAAGAGAGCAGGACTCAAAACCCAACGTGAGTGGCTCCTGAGGAGACAAAGTTGAAGCTGCCCTCCAGCCTCCACATGCATGCACACACATTTGCACATACTCATGCACGTGCACGCACAAACACTCACACACACACACACAAAATGAGAAGTTTCTTATAGAACTGTGTGATCTAAAATGCCCCACTAAGTCCATGCCGCAAAAGGATCCTAACTTCTTGACATTGATGGCTACTTAGTCCACGGTCTATTGTAGTGATATTCCATTTGTATTTTAGCAAATAAAGCTTGCCTAAAGTTCAGAGACTAAAACAGCAGCCCTGATCAGCCTTACAGACCAGACAGTGGTGACACGCACCTTTAATCCCAGTAGCCACACTAGTTTGCCATAGAAACCAGGTGGTAGTGGTGCACACCCTTAATCCCAGAGCTAGAGAGGATTATAAAATGGGAGAAGACAGCTCTCATACACTCTCTCATTCTGCGATTCCTGGAGGCAGGATCACCATTTTGGGCTGAAGTAGATAGAGGTAAGGGCCAGTGGCTGACTGTTTTAGTTTTTCTGACCTTCAGGTTGAACCCCAATTTCTGTCACTGGGTTTTTATTAATTGTGCTATAATCTATGCTACAAGAAGAAATGGGTCCCTTCCATTATTATGAAGGGGGTTGTTATGTTGAACTTCTCTTCAATTATGTCTAGGATCCATTTTCACCCCAAATTTATTGCTTATCCTCTCTTCAAGACCCACTTAATAAACACTAATTCAGTACTTTTGGTACCCACCACCACTGAGCCACCCACTAAGAGGAAGAACACAGGTTGGACCCGTGGTCTCAGCGGGCCTGCATTTGCCTGTGACTGGATTCACTCCCTAGACTCCCACTAAACCTGCATCTCCTGACCTGTCACTCCATGCCCATCACGTCTCAGCCGTCATCCTCCTTCCTCAACAAAACGAGCCTGTCCTTCTGAGACTCCATCAGCAGTAAGAGAAGGGAGATATGAATGGTTTCCTCCTGCAGCCCTTGGTTTAAAAAGACTTACCTCTGTTGGGCCCAGTAAGAGGAGAGTCCCTGACTGGAACACAGAGCAAGCAGTTACTCATCCGAAGCAGGGGAAGATGGCCCCACAGGCAGGAGCTGCATACCCCCTCAGAGACACAGGCTGTTGTCACATGCCTTGTTCCCCTTAACAACCATATGACCGGCATGTCCAAAACGTCCTCTCCCCTTGTAAAAGTCCCCTGCCTCTGTGGATGGAGTTTGTTTGAGCCTGTTCAGGGACTCCTCGTGGAGCTCCCATGGATTTTCTCTTTAGAATGGAGTATTCAATGCCGAAGGTGGTCTACCCACACTTTCAAGATGATGAAGATGTGCTCACTCTTTTTTAGTAGTTCTCTGTTTTTGCAAATGCATAAATCTAACCGGTTTAATTTCTACATCTGCAGACAAGCAGATAGAGGGCTGGTGAGATAGCTCAGCAAGTAATGCCATGTGGCCTGCACGCTAGGTGGCCTGCATAAAGAACCCGTATAAAGGGGAAGGAGAGAGCCCACTCCAAAAGCTGTCCTCTGAACCTCTACACATGTACCGTGACACATGAAGCCACCCCATACACATCATGCACTCGTAAACAGCAGGTACAGAACCTCCCCCCCCAAACAGAAACCTTCGTGCTCAATCCATGCTGGGTAACTTCTTGGCACCATGCAGCAGCAGGTGACGGTCTCAGGACTCTGGATGGAGCCCTGTCATCCTCCACCCAGGCCCGTCTCGTGCTCCTGACACACAGTGCAGACGGTGTGGCTCAAACTGCAGAAATCCATTTTTCACCCGTTTGTAGTTATGGGGGTTGCATGGCCAAGATCAAGGCCCCAGCCTACGTGGCCTCTGCCTGGCTTACGGCCAACTGTTTTCACCTGTGTCCTTGCATGGTGAAGGACAGCGAGAACGGGCGCTGGAGGAGGTGGATCCTGCCATGATTTCAACCTCAGGTCCCCACCTAGCTGGGCTACCTCCTTACTCCTGTCACCACGTGGGGTCAGAGCTCCAAGCTGAACCTTAGAGAACTCACTTCAGCCCATAGCACTAAAAGGAAATACACAGTAGATTTGCTTTGTATTGAAGTCAGTTCCCCAGTGTCAGAAAATGATGGTGAAGATTCCCTGGGTTGTATTCTCTGTCACTCACACTGCTGGAGCCTGGGAAGGGGGACGCCCCTCCCCCCATTGTATTCGTGTGTGTTTTCAAATGTACACACGTATACATGCGTGTAGAGGCTAGGACTTGACGGCAGGTTTCCGTCTTACCTTCTGAGGTAAGACAGAATTTGTGAAAGAACAAGAAAAATAAAGAAAACACGGTGGCCTGGGAAATGCTAAATTTTGGCTCTTGAAGCACCGGGGAAATGCAGAAAACATGGAGTCTTGTAATGGAAAGAGTGCTGTTCTCTTCCTCATTGTCTATTTCTCACTCCCTCTGTCACATGTGCACACTCATGCACACACACACACAGATCTATACCACCAAACTGCTGTCACACATACACACGTGCACACACACACACACGCACACACACACATGCACACACACAGATCACAGATCTATACCACCAAATTTGCTTCAGACTTCCTCTCCGTCTCATCCTCCTTCCCTTCCTCCTGTGCCTGCCCCTTCTTTCTTTCCTCCATGGCCTCATACCTTAAATCACCAGTTTTGCTCTAATGCTCCAGAATAATTGAGTTTGCACAATATTTACTAGCTATACACATAGAAAAATGTAAATGTTTAAGACAAGCATGGTAATGAACACCCAATCTCGAGACTCAGAGGTAGAGGAAGGGGCAGAGGAGTTCAAGGTCATCCTACATAGCAAGTCTGAGGCCAGCCTGGGCTACATAAGGCTCTATTTCAAATATATCTATCTATCATATGATATATATATATAATTATATGTTGTATGTTCTTATATATATATATATATATATGAACCAAGGATAAAATTTCAATCTCGAACAAAACATTGCAAGCATTTATAGCTCAACTGCTTCTGCCTTGTGTGGCCTTGAACAGACTACTTAAGTTCTTCAGAGCTCCATTTCTTTATTCTAACATGGGCAACAATAACACTAACTCCGTGAAGAGCTTACCTCTGGGATAAAATGAGCCAACGCATAAAAAGCACCTGTAGAAGCCAAGCCTCTAGTGCATAGCGTCTTCCTACGCTGGTCTTCACACTGGTGAGGATATTTGGGTGGTGTGAACTGGGCCCTAGGTGCCTGCTGGGCCTTTGGGCTTCAGGAACCATGTGTGACATCAAAGTCTCTGCCGGAATAACTCGCAGCTGTCACCTTGAGCATCTGGGATCTCTGCTCGCTGAATTTAAGACTCCTCATGGCAAGGCCATGAGTGCACTGCACCAATCTTTCTTCAGGAGAGACTGCGCTTACAAAAAGGATGGCACATGACAGCCACACCCTCCATTATCATCCAGGGCAGTCTCATCCCCTCCTTTCCATATTGAGACCAGAGTGCTCCCCACCCCCTACCCAGTCTCATCCATCATCAATACTTCTGCAATAGCCAAGGAGGGCGGGGCAGGTCAACTGAGACAGAGGGGTGGCAGGCAAGCCGGAGAGGTCTGTCCAGATACTGCGGTCGGTGGGTGACTCTCAGAACACACTGTTGTCATTGCCCAGTCCCTCTTGAAGAATGTCTTCATTGAGATGACCTAGCAGGTCTTGGCAACTTGATTCTACTCAGGAATGTTGCCACAGGCATGTCACAGACAGATGACACCTTGGCACAACTGATCGCCCGGGGTCGGGCACTGGCTGAGCACAGGTGGGCCAAAGGCTATGCCACGTTGCAGCAAGAGTCAAGTGCTCATCCTAAATTGACATAAAGCCCCCACATCTGTCAAGTTCTAGGTGTTTAACATCCTGTACTTCATTTGATTTCCTTGACTGGTGTGTGCCAATAGTAACCAATATGATAATAGTACTAAGTAATCAATCTTTTTGCTGAGAGCCCTCTCTGTTCCAGTTAATAGGCCAGATGTTTTGGATTGATTGTATCAGTCTGTCTTGGTCTGTTTTCTGCTGCTACAATGGGTACCACAGACTGATTAATTTGTAAAGCCTAAGGGTTTGTTCAAATCATAGTTCCTGAGGTCTAAGGTCATGGAGCCACAACTGGAGATAGTCTTCTTGTCAAGTACGGAGGGCAGGACATTGTGATGATGCCATCATGGAGACCCCATCTCCAGCACCTCATATAGTTCTACTTACTAAACACTTGCCATGTCCACAGACCATGACATCAGGCATATGTATCCAATGCCCCCACCCAAAAGGCAAGTTTTCCATAACAGCCCTATGGCTCTCCTTGCTGGAGGGACCAGACACCAGTACTCCAGGCTACTAAGTGATCTATCCCCATTTCACAAATAAGAACTGTAAGAAGACCCAGGGCAGGCTGGCTCAGGTCAAGGAGAGAGCCTGGCCCTCAGAGGGATTTGCTAAGAACATCACGTCCTAGTTCCCAGAGGGTCCTAGCCATTTGTTGTAGTAATCAGCACTCACTGTCCCAAGCCTTTGGAGGTCAGCCACAGCAGCCAATCAGCTGTGCCCACAGGCCAGCATCAGAAACAAAGACATCTTATAACCAAGGGCGAGCATTGGGAGCCCTGTTGGAAATGAGTAACTTTTTTTTTTTTTTTTTTTTTTTTTGCTTCTGAGGCAAGAGCTGGAATGTACAACTAGTTAGCACCAGTTCTACTGGCAACCCCAGCTACATAATGCAGGCGACGGCATTTGGCAGTGCCTCTTAAATTTGGCACACTGCATGCTCCTCCTGGACCCACGAGATAACATAACCAAATGTTTTCCGACGCTGCAAGAAATGAGTATTTTGCAGGTAGAGGGAAATGCAAACATCCCAGGCCTTCCGATCCCAGGAGCAAAATACTTCACTCTCTCTTGACCCTGTCAGAGGTTAGATGTGAGCAGGAGCCCAGATAAATGGTCACAATGCAAACAAAGTCATGGGAACAAATGCATCTCTGATCTATGCAGGTTGGTGATGCCAAATGTGCCATCTGCACCATTTCTCAGGACGAGTCCAATTGTGCTTCTCTGCATGTCCTGAGCAAAGAGAATGTGCCCATACTCCTCCTCTTCTTCTTTTTTTTTCCAGAGGAAGGCACGCATCATTTGATGCTCTTGGATTTATTTTTTTTCCAGACTCACAGACAATGGATGACAGTCGTGTCTTCCTAGTTAGACTGAGTTGGGACAGAGAAATGAAAATCCATACAAAATAGGAGGTGTGTGCAAGACCCGAGAAGGCCCAGTGGGGCTTTGAGTGGGAGATGGTTGAAGCCACAGATCTGCACTCTTCCTGATCCGTTATAGACATTCACTTAACCAAAGCCCCATTAGCTTCTGATGGTGTCAGGGGCCATGATAGGCCCTATAGTAGCATGCAGGGGTGAGTCATGTATGGGCTCACATTAGAGGGACATGGCATGCTTAGCATGAATTATGGATAACTTCTTAGACAAAACCCAAAACAAAACAACCAAAACTAGAGTCTCTAATGAGAATCATTTCAGTATGTTGCAAAGATATAAGTGGCCATACTAACAGAGCAGGGCTCACCTAGCTACACTGCTTTCAAGACAAAATAAAGCTTCTAGGTCAAACGTTGGCAAATATTTTCAGCAAGGAGCTCAAGAGTGAAGTTTTTTTCCATTTTGCTGATCTGTCTTCATGCCTCACCTGTGCCAGGGTGAACAGAACGCAGGCAGGGACGGTGTAGGGGCCACAGAGCCCAACTGGACTTCAGTAGTCTTTAATTATCACAGGAACAAGTGGGGCACTGAATGTGGCCTGTACCTGCAGCTGTCTAAGCCCTGGTCTGTATGAGTCTCACTGAGATCTGCTTGGGGAGACAACGTTGTATGTGATGACGACCACCACCCTCCATGGTGAGAAAGGGGCATTTTTCCCTTTGTCACCTTTGCTTTCAATCAATACAGTACAAAAAACTTTTCTTTCAATCACGTAGTACAGAAAATTATTTTTATCAGTTCCTCAATGTAATCTATATATACCTACATTGAATCAGATCAAAATCTTGTGGGAAATTCATAATATAGGCAGTAGTGTTTTTTGAGGTAGGAAGATTGACCAGATAATAGTCAAAATCATAAATCAATCTGATTACATTCTAATTTTTCCTCTGAGATCAGAAAAGTAAATCATTACATTATATTACATCATTGCATTTTATGGTTTGATAATGAAAATGAGAAATGTGCACACACACACACACACACACACACACACCTGAAAATGTTTACATTTCAACAGTAGGCTTAAGCTCTTAGTTTATAGGCTATTTTATTTACTTAGCTTAAAGAAAGAACTTAACACTGGGATGCACATTCTTTGATATTCTCTTTATTGCAAGAGTCTAAAGTGTGCTTAATATATCTCAAAGGGCAAGTGCCCCGTAACAAAAATGGATGGCATACACACTTTGAATCCTAAATAACAGAATTGTGTGGGAGAAAAAAAGAAAGTAGCCAGAACCCCTGTGATAAGTGCTAGACAGTGCGGAAACACGGTGGCCAGAGAGCGGAAGTGACAGAAGAGGATGCATCATGGGAGTTCAGCAAGAACCATAGCCAGGGTGACATTTGATCTGAGCATTGGAGGGTAAGTAGGGGTCTGGAGTGAAGCTAAAGAACACACAGAGGGTCTGCTAGAAAGAGCACATAGTAAAGAATAGTATTCTTTCACATGTATGTTTGTGGTGTGCATGCATGTATATATGTGTGTTGTGGGGGATGTACATTTGTGTACAGGTGTCTCTGCATGTAGAGGTCATAGGTTCATGTGGGGGCATCTTCTCTGACCTTATATATGGAGGCAGGGTACCTCACTTGAGCCCAGTGCCCTCGAATTCGACTAGTTTAGTCGATCATCTGTTCCAGGGGTCCTCCATCTCTGCCCCAGGGTGCTGGGATCACAGGTGGACTGCCACCTCCACACACCTTTTGCACAGGAGGTGGGGGTCCTCCTGCTTGTGGGTCCGAGTCTCCCTCAGCAGAGAAGTGGCCAGTCATGGGCTAAGCACGCACAGGATTAGCCTATGTAAGGAGAACGCTGACAGAACCATTCGCCCGTTGCCTTTACTCTGGGCCATAAAGGAACGGGCCACTCTACTCATAGAACAGAGATTTCCCCCCACTCTTTGCATTGCCATTCTCGCTATTTCAATCTTTCTCCCACTCAGCAATAAATCAGAGTGTTAGGTCCACTCTTTGAAGAACTGGGTTACTTTCCATCTTGATATTTATTTTAAATTGAGAACAAGACTCTGTTTATACGTGAGGGACTCAGAGTTTTATGTGTATTTAAAAAAACCCTCTAGTCACTGATGACGGATACCGTCTGTAGCAGAGGAGTCCCGTCTGTGGATCTTTTCCCTTTAAACAACTTTCGGCTCTCTCATGCATTGGGTTTGGTTAACCAAACTCTAGAAAAGGTGGAGGGAAGTAAATGACACTTTGACATGGGTTGGAGACACAACTTGAAGGAACCAAGATCAAGTCCTTGCCCACGATGGCTGGGTTGATTTGTGGAGATGTAGGTCAGCACACCACACCGAAGACCTCCTCATACCTAGGAGCTGAGTGTCTGACTTGGAGTAAGGGCAGTGTGGAATGGCCGCAGGAGTGCAACTTTCAAATCCCTTTAAAAGTCAGGACAAAGGAGGCCATGTTGCTGAACTAAAACATTGAAAATACAGTCTTCAGAACACCCTGTGGCACAGGGTAGGGTTTTCATTAAAGCGAGCTCTAAATGTGGATTAACCCTCCGGCGAGTCCATTTCCCAGAGCACTGGACTGTACCCAGGATTTTTTTTCCAAAGGAACACACCACACTGCTGCCATTATTCTGAATATCAATTGAACACCATTCTAACTCCGGACACAAAGCAAGACTTAAAATGATTACGCTGTCAGCGCTCACATCTAAATAAGTCACTGGAGACTCAAATGGACAAAGTGCTGTAACCCGGTCTTTTCAGGAGAGCGGAGCTCCCTCTCTCAGGCTTTTTAAAAAATGATTTTGTTATTTTAGGACTGAAGAAAGCCTTGGCTGGGAGTTGACTATATTCTTGAGGACAAGTCTGACCAGAGATCACAGCTACATTTTTGACTTGTGGTTCAGGACAACCATCAAGGGCGGTTTCCTTAAGAGAGGAACAATATATAGTCGGATTCGTCTCTTTCTTTTATTTTATATTTCTATTTTAATGTCTGTCCATATTTTAAAAATCAAAGAACTAGCCAATTTTGATCAAGTGAAATATTACTATGATCCAAGTTACAGCTTCCCAAGCTGAGGAAGAAACCGCCAGGAGCCACAACTTTATTTCACAGCAATAATTGTTTATCTCAATCCATCTTCTCTCATCTTCCAAATCTAGTTTGGCAATAGAAAAAAAAATTCCCATTTCTCCCAAAAGAATCCATATGAAATATTGTCTTCTCGTCCTCCTCTTGGTGATTTTCAGTTTCGTTCTGTTTTCTTAAATAGTCGCCGTTTATTTTGAGTGATACCTCTTTGTTTGAAAGGGCTAAAAAGGGGGGATACTTTCACATCTAATTATAATGAGATAAATGGCACTATGAGGGAATATTAAAAATTTAGAGTCCTCTTTACTAAGTGTATTTGTCAGCTGAGCACACTGAATCTTGCATAGTGCACACACGCTGCCATCGCACGACTGATGGTGCTGGTATATTCTCCTTGCTCGTTGGCATGTCATTTAATTGTATTGTGCCAAACTGGCAGAGCCAGGCAATATGTTAGTGTAAAGGCCCCACAGTTTGGGGGGGAATCTAGAAGTGTTAACTATACACTGTCTAATTATACGACCTGCCTGTCCCAGAATGCGATTTTAGAAACCATCTCTGACATATGGGAAAAGGCTAGAACAGCTGGTCATTACGGTTTCCTCAAGACTGTTTAGCAACACACTTGAATGTAATTAAAGGGAGACACTAAATACAGCACTGGTGGTACAATGTATTTTTAATTTCTACGGCATGTGGTAAAAGCAAGTAGATGAAAGCATTCAAGTTTCTCCACTCGGCATCCAGCTTGTCAAAGATGCAACGTGCGCTTGGCTGACTGAAAGCAGGGTCCTGGAGGGAGTTGCAGGCACCCACGCAGGCTGCAAAGAGGCTGCATTGTGGCAGTGCTCAGAGGAGACATCCAATCGGAACTCCCAGACAGAGATGAAATGAAAGCATTCGTTCGTTCGTTCAGGTGTCCACCCATCCATCCCTTGGACAGATGTGCCATTTGCGTGATAAAGACCTCTGCCCTGGCGAAACGCACAGCTTCCTAACTCACTGAAGGCCCAGGTAGGAATGGCAGGAGAGTGACAAGGGGCAGCTGGGGCTGTCCCTTGATAAAAGTGATGCGAATCAGGAGTTAGTGGTCTGGGGTGAGGGCGAAGGACAGCTAAAGCAGAGACCTGCAAAGGAAAGAAAACAGGGATGGGAATATATACCTAACAGGTACTGAGCACTCACAACATTCTGGCTTGGGGTGAAACAGCATCTATCAGTCCCCAGAGTCCTCAGTCACCCCGTGTGGTGAGTCCTACTGTCTCCTAAGCTTGATAAGCTGTCTTATGTCCATAGACTTCCCCGGCATCTGCCCATGACAGTTTAGAAAGGAATGTTCTCTGCATGTGGCCTTGAGGTAAGGTGGAAGAAACGTAACAATGGAAAGAATTGTACTGAGAACTCCAACCATTGAAGAAAAAGCTTCAACATAAGCCAAGTATCACTCTAGACCTGCCAGACTGTATACACCCCCATATCGTTCTCCTGACAGCCCTACGAGGTAAATGCTAATATTCCCGTTTTACAGTAATGAAGCAGAGACTCTTGGGCAGCTTTCCCAAGAAGGTACCATAGGCACACACACGAAGTTAAGGAGTCATAAGACCAAGTGTGGTCCATGTGGTAGCTTGTGGTTTTCCCACCATGTGGGGCTAATGCTGAAACTCTGGCAACTATGGGAAAAAACAAAACAAACAAAAAACCCACGTCAGGGTAACAAGGATTTTGAGTAAGTGACCAAGCTGGTATTGGGCTGTAACCACTGTTTCTGTCCCTCAACCTCCTGGCCACCGTTGGGGAGTGAGAACAGCTGTTTTCTTCACTGCTGCTTAATGGACAGTCCTTGGCCCTGGAGAGGGCATCGCTGACGCAAGGTCTCGTTTTCTTTAATAGGAAGAGCAAGGCTGAAAAGAGAGACACTCACAGCACCCCCTCCCCCTGCTATCATCAGAGTAGCTGGGCAGGCGTAGAGGATATAGACTTTTGGCCAAAGAACAGAAGAACACGAATTAACCCACGTAGGCCTTGAACCCCTGACCTCTTATAACATTGCTTTCTCCCCACCTCGGACAACAGACAGCCCAGTTATGAACACTGACTCAAAGAGGGACATCACCTCTTCACCTGGGGCCAAGAAAAACCCAGACGGCTGGATTTTGAGAGCTGGTGGCTGCAATGAGATAATCGGGACCTGCACAGCCACAGCCACAGGAGTTTTCCAAGACGCCTCCCTTCCTTGTGTGGCTCACTTGAACAGTGGTCAGTGTGGCTCCCAGTCTCCAAGGCGATGGCGGTTTCAGAGTGCACAGGCGTCCTTTCTCCCATAGCTGTCAGGTCAGGGCCATGTTGGGTCTTTGGCAGCTGTGACCCCATCCCTGGCACACCCTTTGGATACAGCTGGCACCACTGGTCTTGACCCAAGAGTTTCTGCTCAGCAGTGGAGCATGCCTTAGATTGCAGAATCTGAGGCTGGGGCATTTCCACACTGGGTTTTTATGAGTGTCCGGAAAGAGAGCTTTTTGTTACTGTATGCATATGTTCCGTGTATGTGTGTCCTTAGGTCCTTAGCCTCTGTCACTATGAGAAGACATTCTGGCAAAAGCATCTTGAGGGAGAAGAGGTTTACTCTGGTTCATAGTGCATGGACACAATTCACCACAGCAGGGACATTGAGGCAGCAGGAAGCAGCTTGCCGCATTGCATCTGTAAACAGGAAGCAGAAAACAATGCATGCACACTGTTGCTTGCATCCTTTCTTGATCTATATGGGGTCCCATCATGGAAAGGGTGTCACCCACAGTGGGTGAGTCTTTCCAGCTCAGTTTGTGTAGGTAACATAATCTCCTACAGTCTTAATACAAGGGGAGGAGCTTAGTCCTACCTCAACTTCATATGCCATGTTTTGTGGCTAGCCATGAGAGGCTTGCCCCTTTCTGAACAGAAACAGAGGGGGAATGGATTGGGGGTGGTGGTGCAGAGAGGAGGTGGGGAAGGGAAATGGGAGGGAAAGCTGCAGTAGGGATGGAAAATAAGCAAATGAATTTATATATATATTAGGTTAGGGTTAGGGTATATGTGTGTGTGTGTGTGTTTGTGTGTGTGTGTGTATGTGTGTATGCATGTATATCCTACAGGCATGCCCAGAAGTCCATCTCTAATAGATTCTATCAGGTTGATAGCGCTAACCATATATAGTTGTTTAGGATGCTTGTATGTGTAATCATACTTAATATTTTATAGATTAGGGTTATTTCAGTAAGATCCTGAGATGTAGTGACAGGGTCGGTCAGGACATGATGCTGTTAAAACCAATGATGGTGGCTCAATCCCTGGACCAGTTGCAGGACTTTTCTCTAGCCACGGGCCATAGCATTAGCAGAAGCCAGCACACGGGACGCTTGACATAGTGATGACAAGAGGTGGAGTCTGGACAGTTCTCTGAAGAGACATCCTCGGTGTGGGGGGGGCAGGGGGGCAAGCCTGATAGCAACGGTTCAGCTTCACGTTGCTCTCATTTGCTAAGTGCAGCATTTGTTATCGAAAGAACCAAGAGACCATTCTAGGAGACTAGATTTGGCCGCTCCCAGTGGCCTACAGTTCCTGGCTGTGGACTGGCTGTATTTTAGAGTGCATTCCTTTCTGTGGGGTGCCTGTGTGACCTAAGATCTCAGTGACTCACTCACCTTCCCCTATACATTGCTGTTTCCAACACAAGGCAATAAGGGGCTTCCCCCTCCTCCCACAAACCATGCACAAGATCTAGAACCCGATCATGACCTGATATGATATGTATCATGATTGTGATTCGATACGCATCACTAATGCCCCCGCGTCCCATTCTCCTCTGCTTCCAGGAAGGGAGGCAACAGCTCATCTCTAGAGTTTGAAATCAGTTATGTCCAGTGTGAGTGGTTTAGGCTAAAAAAAGTATGAACAGAATATCCCAAAACATGGCATTGTTTATACTCCACCCTCTAGAGTCAGCGTCAACAGACTTTTAGGCAAACCTGAGCCTCTTATTGAGAGTTAGCACTGGAAGGGCTCATCCTCGGGCCCTGAAAATGTGGAGTAGGGAGGCCACAGACCCTACATCATCACCTCTAGATCTTCATTGCTTAAAGTCATGGGACTTGAGACGTTCCTTTCCAGAGCCTACCTGGCTTTCACAGGCATAAAGAACGTATTTAGCCATCTTGGATGTTTACAGCAGTACCCAGGTCCTGGAACCTGGGTGCCCACTAAAATAAAAGATGTACGGTCCCCTTAGCTGCAGTTTCCCCTTTCACAGCTCCGTTTACCCATGACCAACTAAGGTCTGAAAAGGTTAACTTCCAGAGGCAAATAATCCTATGCTTTAAATTGCGTGCTGAATAGCATGATCCAGTCCCTTTCCACCTGGCTCCCTCCTACCTGGGATGTGAATACTTCCTTTGCCCACAGTTTCCATACTGCATAGGCTGTCTTTTCCTTAGTCATCTGGTGGACATTTTGGCTGTCGGAGAGAGTGTCAAAATACCGGAACACATGAGTTCATGTCACCTTTATTTTACTTACTATTGTCCCCAGTGTGTAAGAGTAGGGATACTAGCAACTGAAGTGCACAGAAAAGAGATCATGAGGTACAGTCTTTGTATAAAAGGGTAGATGTACGTGACAGTAAGAATAGAAAAAAATAAACCATAGTTGTTGACATCTGTGTAAGAAAGGACCTTCCTTCCGTGGAGCTGATAAGGAAAAGAACTCCATGCTAGTTTTGTGTAACAACAAAAATACAGACATGATATCGAGCATTGGCTCTTAGTCAAAGATGGATGAAACACTCAATCTGTGTTTGCATGTTTGGGAAAATACATACTGCACATATGATTTCATACTGCGTATTTTCAGGCATCTGCTCAGCATCTCAGAATCTGTGTTTGCATGTTTAGTAAAACACATACTGCACATAGGATTTCATACTGCGTGTTTTCAGGCATCCGCTTGGAGTCTCAGAATCCTCCCTGCAGACAGACCCAGCCTGCTGTGCTGACTACATAACTGGGTCCATACCTCAGTTGCCTTCTACATCAGCCTGAGCTGGACTTGACAGTCTCTACCGCTGTCGTTTTGGGATTCCCCTGCCTAACACCTGTGTTTGTATAACATCCCCTCCCTTGGCTGAAACTTAGGCCCTATCTGAACCTCTCCCGGTGCCCCCCCCCGTGCTGCCTTCATTAGGTTCAGCCTTCAGCCTCTCCTCTCCTTGCTGCTGCTCCATTTGCCTTCTCTCTTGGTTGTCAAGTTAACAACGCATACTCCCAGGGAGCCACACAAGTTTCAATGCCATTTGCTCTTATTTCCAAGGAGAGAATCGTGTGTGAAATCCCATGGCAACCTGAGAATGAAGACCTTCTATATTAAATCTGCTCCTACAGTAGCCCTTGCAGGGACCAAATTCTGTAGCAATACTGAAACGTCTATCCTATGGAAGGATCAAGGACTTGGGCAGAAACTAGCTGAAGGACTGGGGTCGAAGCTCACTAGAGATGATGGAGAGGTAGCTCAGTCAGTAAAGCGCTTGCATCACAAGCATGGGGACCTGAATCCGGATCCCTAGAACCCGCATTGTAACCTTGGCAACGGTAAGATGGGAAGTGGACAGAGGTAAATCTCTAGAGAGCGCTGGCCTCCCAGACTAGCCTACTGGGTGAAGCTTTAAGCTAATTAAAGACCCAGACTCAAACAAAAATGGTGGCGGGAACTTGATGAATGACACCCAAGGTTGTCTTCTGACATATATGCTTACGTGTGTACCTACACACAAACATGCTCACACACAGAGGAGGGGGAAAAGAGAGATTTAACTGACATAAGACAGGAAATCTTTACTAAAATCTCCATTGAGTTCATTATCAGGAGAGCCAGAGGGTCACCCAGCAATAAGGTAGAACATGATCTAATACAGACCCTTGAAAAGACTGATGTTGGACTCCTAGCTGCAGTCATGAGACAGGACCCAGTTCTCAGGTCCAGGGTACATCTCAGAAGGGAGGCTTACCAATGACTCTGCTTCCTAGTCCCTGGCTTGAGGAAGTCCAATTCCCAGAGGGCTGTGCTGCCGCTCTTTAGACTGCCCAAGGTTTGTCCTGAGCTTTGCTCCGAGAGGGGTGTGCTTACGAGGGTGGGCAAGGACTTTTGGCATGAGGCCAATAGGCTGGGATCTAAGCTCAATGAAGCAGTCTTCACCAGGAGGCACACCTCAGTTAGAACAACTAGCAAAGAGTGGAGTGGCATTTTCTAGAATGAAACTCGTTCAAAATCGCAACTAATAACTTACGATGTTGCACAAATGTCGGCAAGTTCCTCACAGGATAGAGAATAAGTAGGTTGGTGGATAGAGTGTTGGGCGTGAATTTCAGGATGTCTTTAGCTCCTTGCATACCACAGGGGTAATGGTGCCGCTTCAGGTTATTCTGGCCAGGGAAGTAATCATATCGAATGTCTTCATCAGCCAGTGTCCAGTGGGAACTCACTAGGTATTCAGCATGAATACAGGAATTGGGGTTTTTCCTTAGGGAGTCACTCTTTTTCGTGCAAAAGGTGGATATAAGCCATGTTGAAGCTTACTAAGCAGCGGGTACTTTTGTGTCCGTGTATCTCCAGAGGCCACCGAGCTGCAGAGAAGAGAGGTGGGTGTCAGAGAGAGTCAGAAAAGCCTCCACATATATGCACACAGACTCACATACATGCACATGCACACAGACAATCGGTTTTATGTAAGACTGGCTAGAGCTACAGAAAGGTCTATATGGAAAAAAAAAGATGCCCTGAGCAACATCCTCCAAATAAAGTGTGCTAGGCAAGAGGGCTCAGCCAGGTGAGAGAAGACACACGTCAGAACAGATGGGCCACTTCGAATGTAGTGAACCTCGGCAGGCAGAGCACCCCAAACTTGATATGGGTAGAAAATGTAAAGTCACATACAATTTACACATATGCCAAAATGTTATCAACGGAAAGGAGGCAGCTGTGACCAGTGCCTGCATCTAAGTCAGGCAATCGGCCTTGAGCAAGTTAGCGACTTCCCCAAGCATTCACCAGGGAGACCCTGGTCTTTGACACTGACCTCCAGGACTGCTCTAATACGGTTCTGCAGCATCTCCCAAAGGCACGCGGGTTAAAATATCAGTTCCCAGGTTGGCACTACTGGAGGTGTTAGCGCCTATGATGCAGGACCTAGCAGGAGGTTATCTAGTCACTGGGGTGTGTTAAGGCAAAGATTCAGTGGAGACAGAGGAACCCGTAGAGCTGGGAGAGTGTGGGAATGCTGGGATGCAATGCCCAGTTTCCTCATGATGTCACCCTGCTGCCAGGACCGTAGAGCACTCTTGAGTTCCTTGGAGCTTTCCCTTCTTCCCGTGTTCAGTCTGCATCTGCTGACTGTTTGATATCTCAGCACCCTGTCTCAGCTAGGAGTAACTAATAAGGTACGTCCTAGTTCAGGGCATCTCACGCATGGCCTGCTGCCATGGCTGCAAAGGCCTAACCACTGTTCTGCATCACCTCCCTTCCTTCCTTCATAGGTGTTGCCTCTAAAAGCAGGATCCCAAGAAGACACTCAGATCTATCTCCATCTCAGAAATGATTTTCCTGGGAACATGACACAGGGGATTGGTGTCAGGAACAGTCTAAGGAATGACATTCTAAGAGAGGTTGGAAGTTGGGCCTTTGGTGGTCAGCTGGTAACAAGGAACCCAATAAGGTGATAAATGCCAGCAGACAAGCCCCAGTGTCTTGAGTGGTCCAGCTGCTAAGATGTTCACTGGTGAGAGGGGAGTGGTGGCAGCCGCGTGAGATGAACTGGAGGGAGAGACTCTCCAGTGTTTGAGAGACCCAGGGAGCATAGAAATTGTAAGAATGATGGGATGGAATGGTTGCTCCTTGGTACTCCAGCTGCTCTAAGGAGAGTAGCTGAGAGCCTGAGGGTAGCTTTCGGCAGAGGGCCCAATGCCCTGCCTGATAAAGATTTTAAAACTTTCATCCCTTTCATCCAAATACCAGAAAAATCTAAGAATCAAGCCCTGTCATTGAGTCTAAAGATTAAGGATTTCCAAGAAGACTGGTTCATCCTAGATGGTTCTCCGTGCCAGAAGCAGAGGTCTGGTCTAGAAAGACGTGGGTCCTGGACCTTGAGATGGACACATGCTGCACTTGCTGATGACAGCACAGACCCAGAGATATGTGGCAGGAGATCTTCCCCTTTCTCTATACATCTACCAGACCAGAATCTAGGCAGGTTCCAATCTAGTCCAGCTGTGCCCGCTGAGGGACTGGTGACAGGATCATGTAGATATAGCCCACGGCACTAGCGGGAACCACTGGAATTTGTATAGAATTTGATTCCAGGGGTGTAGGAGAGCTGGGGTATTGTGACACACTGTTCAATGATGAAGGATCTGCTGTGCTGCTGAGGACTGGGAGATAGAGATAACCCCCTGCCGGAGGCTCTTGGAGGCTAAGAGGCGACCCACACTAAATGAAGTGATGATGCTCAAACACTATGGCATTGACAGATGATTGAATTAAACAGCTCTGAGCTCTCTCTGTGTGTGTTACAGTGGCCGTGCCAGGTGTAGTGAGTCCCGGGACACGCCACCAGAGCCCACTTCAGGAATGCATTCACGTCCCCAGCTGTCTGGCATACTGCCAGCTGACAAAGCTCAGCCAGCTGTGGAAGTTGTCCTTGGCCAGACAGAGGTGCCTTCCCCTTGGCCCTATCTCTTCCTGGGGTACACAACCAAGTAGGAAAATGAAGGTTGTAGCAAACCAGGTGACCCCTTTAAAGATGTTATTTGAGGGGTGAAGAGATGACTCCATGATCAAAGGTAAGTAACGTTCATATAGGGAACTCGAGACCTGTCCTAAACAACCAAACCAAGCAGTTCTTAGCTACCGTGACTCCAGGTCTGGGGGTCCATGTCTGACTTTTTTGAGCACTTACACTCACATGCACACACCCCTACACACACACACACACACACACACACACACACACCTTCAAAAGATCTTATTTCAATGTCTGCTAAATTACACGTACCCTATTATATGGGATTGAATCATGAATGCTCTAGATTTCTGTGTCCCTTTTCCTTAATTCTCTACAGAGCTTTGTTGTTTCTCTATCCTGTGGCCTCAGGGGTCAATTAATTTGGCCATCACATCTTGTTATTAAAAACAAAAACCATTCTCTGAAAGAGAGCTGCTAGGATAAG
The DNA here is from genome assembly GCA_004026605.1 of Ondatra zibethicus. Taxonomy (NCBI): domain Eukaryota; kingdom Metazoa; phylum Chordata; class Mammalia; order Rodentia; family Cricetidae; genus Ondatra; species Ondatra zibethicus. The sequence continues at coordinate 61,486 of PVIU01000676.1, forward strand.
CATTTACCCTTGAACAGGAAGTGCTGAGTGGATTCAGAGCGGGTGTTCTAAGCCTAGGCAGGCCTTCTCTCCTCCCAGGGTGAAGGTTGTTTACACACTGCCCAAGAAGTAAGAAAATGTCTCTTCTGTGCCGCTTGTCCTTGAAGACATTGCCGGCGCGCTTTTGTGTCTTTCTTCCGAGCCTGCTCAATGACGCCGTATGAAACGAGGGATGTCTTCTCTGTTCCCCTTCTTCACCACAGGGCAGTGTCAGCCAATGCTGTCTCCTGGTGGAGAATCTAGGAACCCTGGAGGACAGCTGTTCTCTGCCACAGGAAGCCATGCTCTTCAGGTTCTCTGTGAACACGGGGCCATCATTAGGCCAGGACACTTGAACTGGACACCATGGGATTCAGTTTGGAAAAGTGTAAGTACTGGTTGCTTAGGGTGAGTCCTTGGGACACTCCAAGATAAAAGAAGCCCTGTACCTTAGTTTCATTTCTCAATGTTGTTATAATACACCCTGTCAAAAGTGACACACAGTTCCAGGTATAGACCATTATTGTGGAAAAATCAAGGAAGGAACTTGAAGCCAGTAATCTCATTGCATCCATAGTCAAAAGCAGAGAGCAGTGAATATATGTGTGTTTGCTAGTGCTTAGCTGTCTTTCTCCATGCTTGTACAATCCACATTCCCCTGCCTAAGGAATGGTGATACCCACAGTAGGCAGTCTGCCCACCAATAAGACAATCTCCCATAGACATGCCTGCCAGCCAACCTAATCGAAATAATGCTTCCTTAAGACTCACTTTTCAGATGATTCTAGGATGCAGCTAACAATGAACCCCAGTCATCACATCCTGAAATTTCCAGGGCAGTCATGCGCTGCTCACAGCACAGCTTGCTTTTGGCAGCGAGTCTCTCCGTTCTTTTGAGGGTGTGTCCCTCTGCAGAAAGCGAACGCGAGCTCCAGTGCACGTTCACACTGCTTCTTCCAGGCTCAGCTGAGAAGCAGCAGCCACACTGGGTGCAGAGCAGTGCACATTCTAGAGTTTTCACCTCAACGGCCATGCCCGCTGGGCAGCTCCCCAGGGCAGGGTGGGAACTGGCACCGGCAGACTGCTGAAGGGCTCTCCTTGATTATCATATTGTCTAGGTCCGGATGGCAGGTGCACAGTTCCTCCCAGTTACTGAACTCACGCAGACCAGGGCAAGGTCTCTCTGCTTCTGTCTTTTCTTCCTCTGTTGCTGCAAACAGATTCTCCTGAGACTGGGAACATTTGTTTTCTCAGCCCACTAACTCCAACTACAGTACATTTCTCTCTTATCATCGTTATTTAGTCTGTAATTATTTCAGTCTACTAACTCCAGCGGAGGTTGGGGAGAGCTGTGTCTATAGTGCATAAATCACTGACTTTGGGTCCTTCATTGTCATTAATAAGCTCAGGACATGGAAGCCCCCAAAGGATCAGCTCCCTCAAATTCCATGTACATTGATTTTATAACCCAGAGAGGAAAGGGGATGCTAGGCTGCGGGCAAGGACTTTGCCATGAAGATCAGAAGTTTCATTTAAACCCATGGCGACTGCAGCTTCGATTTATTTGCTTGTCCTAAGAGGGCTCATAGAAGGCTAATTTGACTAAGTGATAGAAGACACGCATGTACAATGCTGAAGAAATGAAACTCTAAGTGGGCACAAAACCACCTATTTTCAGGACTCCCTATGTACTCTTTACACTGATGCTAACCTCTGTTGGGAACACAGAGAATCCACCTACAAGGCAGATTCTGGAAACAGCCCATCCCCAAACACATCCCTTTCCCTTCACATTCTAGGAGTATCTTTCATTGTTCTGGAAACATCCCATCCCCAAACACATCCCTTTCCCTTCACATTCTAGGAGTATCTTTCATTGTTCTGGAAACATCCCATCCCCAAACACATCCCTTTCCCTTCACATTCTAGAAGTATCTTTCACTGACCACTGTAGAGCTGTTATCAGTGGCATGTATGGGGGAGGAGAGTGCAGTGGTTTGTAGGACACATTGATTGACACCGTCCACTATGCTAGGTCCAATTTTAAGTGTATACGCCCTGAAGAGTCACTGGGCTGCAGAACGCTGGTCTGTACCGTCAGGATTCAAGACAGAAAGTTGCACCAAAGGCCTGGCCACACAGAAAACAGGATGAGAACTGTGTGATTGCACTCAGCATTCGCGCTCTGCAGAACACTCTGCGTTTCTCTTTGGTGTCAGAAGACACCCTGAGCCATGGAAATCAGGCTGTTGTGGATATGAGGACCCTGGCGTGGAGACCCTCTGAAGGCTGGGCTGTGACTTAGCTTGGAGTTGGCAACCCGCATTAGGGGAAGGCAGCCTGCAGTGCCCCTGCAGGGCTCCATGAAAGTCATTTACATGCGCGCTTTAGAAGTATCCCTCTCTCGCCAGCCCTTGGGGATGTCACAGATGGCAAACAGGGAAGGTCCCTGAACCCCAACATCTGGCCAAATGGTTCCACATAAGGAAGGAGAATTAAATCTCTTACAGGAGTCTGTTAAATACCCACCCTAGATCTTCCATCCCCTTTTCTTTAGGAACAATTGTCCTGACATTTTAGACAGATCTGGAAAATATTCAATGTCTAAGAATAGCTGGCTCAGGGTCACATGCTAACACAGACAGCTACATGTTTGAAGCTACTGAGTAAGAAGATAGAGTTTGAGAGAAGATGAAAGGAAATTCAATTCAGGGGGGACAGGGAAGCAACAAAACAGCCAACTCACCATTTTTATTTTATCCCCCATTCTCTATCCTTCCTAAATTAAAAGTTTTTAATTCATTGGGTCTATTGGTAAGAACCCGTTAAAAAAGAAAAAGGCTCCCATCGGAGCCTCAAATAAATGGCAGAGCCGTCGAGGCCCGGGGCAGCTTTCTCAGAATTTGCACAGCTTGCTGGTCCACATATAGGATCTTGAAAAATCTTTGCTGCCTTCAAAGATACAGCCCTTGGCACTCAGCACCATGCCTCCAAATTTAGAATGTAGACCTCCATATTTATGTTCCCCAGATGGTGGGATTTATAAACGCACCGTGGGGTGCTATTGAAATTAATAATTGAATTCATTTCAGTGATGGCACCGTGATTGCTCGTCATTATGACAGTCGCAGCTCGCTTGGTCCTGGGATGTAGCTGAAGGGTAGTGTCAGCGAGAGTAATTCCCTGCCATCTGATTTCAAATGCCGTCCATCCCTCCGGAATGCGGAGTCGCCAAAAGTTTTTGGAAGGAACATGAAGCCAGCATCCACGTTAGTTAGATGAAGGTGGCTTCGATTTATGTGTTTTCAAAAGTTTAAAATCCGTCCTCTGAGGAACAGTGGAGTGATACGGGGTTGTTTTGCTCCAAGAGGGAAAAGATAAGAAAAGAGCTTCCGATGCCAGCATCCACGAGAGCGCATCCTCACGCTGTCTCTGAAGACTCGATGTCAAATAATGGAGAATTAACCACACTGTCATCTCACATCCCCACTTGCCTGCTCACCAAGGGAATATCCTGGCAGTTGGGCTAAATGACTTCTAAGTCCCTTCCAAGAGATGCTCAGGGATTCCTGGAGTCTGTGGTTGTGTGAGTGGAGGAGGGAGGGGAGTGACTAAATTTCCTCAAGGGAAGTGCATGTTTCCTACAGCCTAATGACCTGAAGCCTAAATGTGCAAGAGGGACAATGACTGGGCAACAGGCACACATAAGCATGGCCAGCGCCAAGGAACCCCCTGGAAGCCCTCCCCAGGAGGCTGTAATTGCCTTAGATTTATACAGTTCCGCTTCTTCTCTGGGAAACCTTTTCCATATTTCCATCATAATCCTTTAACTTTTCCTTCATCGCAGAAGGCAGGCAGGCTTGGTATACAGACTCCCACTCAATAGCCGAAGAAGCCTTGGCAAGCAAGCGAGCGAATCTAAAGGGGGCTGGACGTGGATTCTGTTCTACCCAGTGTTTGTTCTACATGTCAGGGTCCCCCAGGGGGCTGTACCACGTCTGCCCAACCCCCAGAGTCTGAATGAGAACAGAAGCAGGCAGAATGGCTTACTGAAATGTTAGGGACACTGTTTGTGTGTGTCCCTCCCCACCACCTGATTTGTTGACATCACCTCATGGTAGAGGACAGTGACAGGGGCGTGAAACTGACAGGTGACAGTGAAGGACAGGAGGCCACAGAGACTGTGAAGCCAGGCTCAGGATTTCATGGCCACCATCTCTGAAGACTACTCCAGGCCCCATGAGAAGCACGTTGAACTCTTCTGAAGGCAGTCCCCGCTCAGAACCCTAAAGACCGCTCCACACACCACTTCTCCGGTGTCCTACCACCTCCCACACTGCCGCACATTTGGAGGACAGACAGTCTCCAAACTAGAGCAGAACCCCAGCAGAAGCTAGGAAGTGGGGGCATTTGATCAGCTAGGACTAAAGATTGGAGAGTAAAAATAAAACAAAAATTACCTGGAAGGCAGGAACCGTGAGCAGATGCATTGTCGCTGGGGCCAAGAACAGCCATCACTCAAAAAGAGGGAAGTTTATCGATGGAGACTCAGAAGCTGGTGAGCCTACCTCTGCCCACTGGGCCAGTGGGATGGCTTTTCCATAGGGAGGCTAGGATGCCAATGTCTTGGGGTCAAGGTGAAGGTCCAGGGCTGCGGGAATGGTGTACCAGTATGGGATGGAAGGAGATGGACCATCCCATGGCTGTGTCAAGTGTTGCTGTCACAGAGGGCGGGAAGAGTCTCAAACCAAAGACCTCAGGGTGGGGCCTGACAAAGAAAGCTACCCATCTACTTGTTCCACCCTGGTTTCCAAGGATACTGCTAAGAGCCGTGAATAGGAGGAAATGGTAATGAGGATGCACCCTACTGTAGAATGGGGATGATAGTAACTACCCTTGACAGGCTTAGTGCAGACAGCTGAGGAAGTATGCCTTGACCATTGTTATACGAATAGCCCAGCACTCTCTCTTCATCCCTCGGGACAGGGGTCAGTTACTTCATTTCCTGTCCTCCAGGTATCTGGTATCCAATCAGAGGTGCTTCTCCCTTTCCCAGCATTCCATGCACGCCCCTAGGTTATGTGCTTGGCTCGGCCCTGGCACCCACAGGGAATGCTTAGTAAGCAAAGTAGCTACATTGTCTCATCTGACGTAGAGCAGTGTAGAAGTAGCCTGGGTTCCACCTTCCAGGCCAGCCTAGCCTAGGCTATATAGTGAAACTATCTCAGAAACGAAAGAAGAATGCTGGGGAGATGACCTAGTTGATAAAGTCCTTGCCCTGCAGGCATGAAGGGTCACATCTGGATCCTCAGCATACTCTTAAAAGCCAAACAAACAGAAGACAGCCGTTGAATGGCAGCAAGCACAACCCAGTGCTAGGGAGGCAGAGACAGGAGGATCCTGGGGCTTGCCAACCAGCCAGCCCAAGGGGATCAGTGAGGTTCAGGTTCAGTGAAAAGAAGATGAAGAGCTCTGGTGTAATACACGCATTTGTATACACACACCATGAACACACACACACACACAGATGTGTGTCTCTGGGGGTGGGTAGGGCACTTGGAGCCACTAACCATTTTCTTTCCATTGCTCATATCAGCCATTGCTGTCAGGGATATTTTTTAGGTCTGTGCCTACCCTTGACTTCCCTGAGAGACCAGCACTCAGTGGAAGAGGGAGCCTAGGACTGGAGCGCAGGGTTCGGGCCCTAACTCCCATCCTTTACAGTCTCAGAACAGAATGCTCAGCTGCCTCTGCTCTCAGGTGCCTCCTTAAGGTGGCTTAGAGAAGGGAGAGTGGATTCTTATGGTAGAACAGTAGGGGTTTAAATGCCAGATCCAACTTTTAAAAAGAAAAGGCGTTAGGAAGGCTTGCCCCTAATTTTTCAACTCTAATATGAGGATAATACACCCTACCATTGAGAATGAGGCAGCTCTCAATGGGTTCAAGCGCTGCACTTCTGTGAAAATACCTGGCTCAAAGTAGGCTTTCAAACAAGGGTCTGCTACTTTCCTATAGGAGAATCTTAAGCCACTCCTCCTTATAGGGCATCTTGAAGGATCCAAGGAGAGTATAGCCGACAGAGATCTCTGAAAATGGTGGGGAGGTGGCTCAGCTAAAGCACTTGCTGCTCAAGCATGAGGAGACAAGTTCAGATCCCCACAGCCACATAAAATGCCAGCCTCAGAAGGGAGAGGCAGGGCATCCCCTACAGAGGACTGATTAGCAGGCTACCCATATTGGCAAACTCTGGGTTTGATTGAGAGACCCTGTCTCAATGAATAAAGCGGGAGAGCAGAAGGATGCTTTCCAACATCGATCTCTGGTCTCTTCAGCTACATGTGTATACACATGTGTGCACACATACATAACTATGAATACACGCACACACTATAAGATATAAAGGCTCTCTGAAAACTTCAGAGGGCTGTAGATTAGTAAAGTGTCCCAATGGGAGCAAGATGGGTGGAGCTTCCAGGGTGACAGGGCGAGGACGGAATGATTCTGATTTATAACTATGTTCTGGTTCAGTAGAAGAGCTGAATTTTAGAGCCCAGATGAAATGAAAGCAAGGCTATCGGTTCAGTTACCACGGCGGTCTTGCTCGGGTAACAGACACTCACTGGTGGCTGTGAAGACGCGTGCTGCCTGGTTCTTTTTTGTGGCCTCCTGCTGAGTGTGGCAGGCACAGGACAGTGTCCTGGGCGTGCCTTCCATCCCCACTGTGCCCTTGTGAGCTGCCTTTCCACACAGGCTTCACGGAACTCTGGTCACAAGCGTGTTTGTGGAAATCTCTGCTTCTTCCTCAGTCGCTGGCCACAGGTATAGGGAAAAGGCCTCAGAATTCATCCAGACTGAAGAACATTTGTACAAACCAGAATTTCTAAACTTAATTAGACAGTAAGGTTGTCCCAGGTCTCTAAGTCTATGAGCTCACAGTTAATAGCAGGCAGAACAATGATGTCTGGAGATGAAACAGGAGTCTAGGAAAAGATTGGTCCTCCTGCCCTTGACCCTGCCATGTTATACTGGGACTACAGCTGATCCACAGCAGAACAAGGTAGGTGGGAAGGAAGCAGTAGTGGCAGGGCCTCTTCTGGATCATTTCGTCTATCTCTCCATCGGTGTGGTGGAACCAGGATGCACTCTGGGGAGCAGTGATCATGCGTGTCCTTTTGATAGGCGGAACACGCACCACCACATGTCCCTGAGGAGGCTCCAGCCTAAAGGGGTCTGCACTGCCGCACCCATGGGCAGTGAGCAGGGAGAAACCAGGAGTGCTGCCTTTGTTCAGGGGGGCCCAGCAAGTGCCCTGAAAGTCGACCCACACCGCTTGTTCCCTCCCTCCTTCTCAGACTGTTCCAGATCAAAACAGTTGGTAAGCATGCCATTGAGAGAGCTGGCATCTGCGAGGTGAGCTGAGTTTTCTAAATGCACTCTCCGAGCAGGGCTCTGGCTCACAGGGTAAAGTATAAGCGGTGCTGTAGAAATCATACCGGCTGACAGGGCACAGGCCTCACATCCTTTCCAGCCCCCTGCACACCCGCACATGCGCGCACACACATGCTTATTCTTCTATTTATTTCCCTCCACTATTCATATTCATTGGCATCATCCTTTCCTCCCAGCGATCATCCACCCCATTGTCTTCTCGCCACACCATTCAATTCAAGACAATCGCGTCTTATCCACTCTGTGCCAGGCACTGAGCTTAGAGTCATCTGTTCTCGGAGTCATCTTGGATTCTGCTCTCTCGTGCACAGCGTCTAACTGAACACAAAGCCCTCTCCACTCTGCCTCTGGAATAGCACCTAAATATCACCCCGTCTCTTCCCTGATTGCCCTTCTTGTTTCTCATCCAGAGAGCGGTGGCAGCCTTAAGTCTGCCAGCCTTCAGCATTGATTCAGATCCAATCCAGGTCTCACACAGGTTTGATCGCAAACCTGTAGTGCAAAATCGGTCCCATCTACAGGTTAGAGCCCCAACATCACATAGCAGAAGGAAGGGCCCCACATGCTCCAGCTTCCTTTTCCTTTCCTAAGAAAATTCTTAGTTTCTAGGACCCTTGCCCTCTCCTTCCTCAACAAGGCTGGCTCTAACTTACCATGGTGAGGCAGCTCTGTCACAGAGCAAGAGTCCGCCATGGACACCCGACATGGGCAGAGACACATGGATGGGCAGATGGAGGAGTACAGGCGTCAAAACGGTCACCCCAATGGGCACTTTTGCTTCCATGGGTCCAGTCACAGGGTCAGCCACAACCTGGGACTAGGAAATGAGTAAATTCCAGAACTAAACAATCTGAAGTTTTACATTGTATCCTATTCTGAGTAGCATGGTGGAATCTTAGACTTTGAACAGTCCTTTGTCCTGTGCATCCACTCTGTGTACACTCCCTTCTCTTCAGCCACTCAGTAGCTGGCTCAGCCATCAGATCTACTGCTGTTGTATCGTAGTTCTTTCAGACCAAGAACTCTTGTTTTACTTAATCATGGTCCCAAAGTACAAAAGCAATGACACTGGGCATTCAGACATCACATGGGGAAGTCATAAGAAAAACAATCTTATGCTTGGGTTGCTAAGACCATTGAGCTATCACTGTCAATCTTTTAATATGCCTAGTTTGTAAGCTGAGTGTTATGTGTTTATACTAATGTAGGGGAGTAGTGTATCTGTAAGGCTTGGCTTTACATGGACTTCATACATCCATTGAGGGCCTCAGAATATCTGCAAGATCCTGCTTGGGACGGCCAGTTTAGCTTTCTAACAGCAGTTGTGATGGATTTATCACAAGCTATATGGCAAACAGTCATTGTGATATAACCCTGCAAATCTGAAACCCATCAATAGAGCAGGGCTGCTTCCGGGAATTCAGTGAGGGGAATCTGCTTCTCTCTCTTCTGCTTCTCAGGGATGCCTGCGTTTCTATTCCTCTCCTCCATCTCCATCCTGCTGACCTCACCCTCCATCATCACATAGCCTATAAGGACTCTTGCAGTGACTTCTTTGGGCCTCTGTATCATCCAGGTGGCCCTTCCTGCCTCATAAACTTCAGTCATATCTGTAAAGTCTCTGTTGTTGGAAGAAATCTGTGCAGAGGTGGACACCAGAATGTGGCATCTTTGGGCAGCCATTCTTCGACTTTCTACTGTGAATGAATACACTGTTTTGCATGAGCAAGGGACAAGTGTCCTACAAGTTAAAAAATGCCAAATGAGATCTTAAACAGGTGAGCTCAAACTGGCTAGAAAAGCAAGGAGAAGCTTCACAATGGAGCAATGCTGAGCAGAGATAGAGACTCTGCAGGGATTCTAAGGGCATAGGAGGGATGAGGGGACACCACCTTTCTGAGTGGAGGGTGGGACATCACTGAATTCAAAGAGACAGGGTGACAAGGAGAAGGGCATGACTGAGGCATGAGGTCCCAGGTGCAGTGGGGCAGGATCTGGCATGTCAAAAGATGAGTTTGGCGCTTCATCTGACTTCTATGGGAAAGCACAGAAGCGGCATGTATGTAACACGTCAAGCTCTGAACAACACTGTCCACTAAATGTGTCGTGATGCTGGAAATGCCTTTATCTGCAGCATTCAGTAGGAGAGACTACTGGCCATGTGTGCACTTAGTTACAATGTGGCTGAATGAATGAGAATCAGACCTGGGTAGGGGGAGAAGGCGATGTGGTGTGTGTGGATGATGTGTGTGCCTATATGTGTGCATGCATGTTATATGCACGAGTGTGGGTGCCCACTTGCCATGGCGCACAGGTGTCAACCCTCACTGCCCACCTCATTTAAGCCCAGGCTCTCTCTTTTGCTGTTCACCACCACACACCCCACACTAGCTAGCCCTTGTGTTTCAAGATTCTCCTATCTCTGCCGCCCACCTCCCTCTAGGAACACTGGGGTTACAGATAAGCAATACCAAGCATGGCTCTTTATGTGGGCTCTGGGGATTTGAACTCACAGCCATCCATCACTTTACCCTCTGAGACATCTCCCCAGTTTCTAAGAAACTACACCTTAATGAATTTAAATTTAAATTTCTCTGTGCAGCTTGAGTGGTGCGAGGCTCTAAGAGGTCACAGCTTGGGCAGTCTCACTCTAGGAAGACCCTCTATCCGGACAGTGGACCGAAGGTGACATGGAAGTGTTGGAGATGAAGTGAGGACCCCAAGGGCATCAGCATGGATGAAGCACTGTCATGAATCCGAACAAAAACATGGACAGACATAGTAATTGATAGGTTAGCAAGAAAAGTTAAAGTCAGTGCCCAAGAGAACAGCTTGACTGACTTAGTCTTGATGGACACCAGGACAAGTGTCAGTTCCTCCCTTGGGTGGCAGAATGATGCTGGCCATCAAACAGAAGGCCAACAGCTCCAGAACATCATTTTGACTTAACAACTTATTTTGAGGTACCTGTAAAATGGACCCATTCCAAAGTCCATGCGGAAGCCAGGATGCTGTGGGGTTGAAAACCCCCAGAACCCAGGTAGTAGCTGCATTCGTGGTGAGCATGATTTTGCCCAAGACTTCCTGAGCAAGCAGCACAGAGAGGCAGAGAGGGTCACAGAAGACACCAGATGATGACTGGGAAGGACAGAGTACAAAGTACCAAGAGAAGAGGGAGAGGCAGAGAGTGTGCAGTTCCAGGGAGAAACCACTCCAGGAGACAAGTCACTCTGTCTTAGGGGTGTCACACGTGGCAGCTGAGTGGCTGTGAACCTGAGATGGCTCATGGGCAACACCTTTTGTGGCAGGGCGTTAGCAAAGGGTACGCAGAGCAGAGCCCACCCTGTACCACACCAGGGTACGCAGAGCAGAGCCCCCAGACACCATCCAGGTATCTCTAGGCCTTTAGGAGGGGAGAAGAGGCAGAAAGTCAACATTTTACTGTTCCTCACACACCCCCACAGCACCAGCCCGTGTTCCCAGTCAAATACCGGGGCTGACAATCTGTTAGATGTCTATGTGACGGTCCCGGAAGTTTGATTTTCTTTATCGGCACCCTTTAATGGCGGCAGACTGGCCCTGATTGTTAAGTCGCACTGAAGGGGGAAGACAGTGGCAAAGGAAACATCTATATATAAAAAATCTATAACCACATATATACCTATATATATAAAACTATATATAGCTATATATATATGTATATATATATATATATACATAAATAATTTCCACCCAGAAGAGAAAGTTTATTCATTTACATTTTATTGCTTTACATTTTCAGTGGGGAATCTAATACAGTCCAGAGATGCTTGAAGATCTCAGAGGATGGAGGCCAGGTCCATCTAGATCTCTTCCCATTGCATCAGAGGGCTCCCAGCTCCCAGCTCCTTCTTGGAGTTATCCTGGGAAAGGGGTTGAGTGAAAGGAATCCCAGAAGAGCGGGGTCTTTCCCATCCAATTCAGCCACATTTGGCCGGCACACACACACACACACGCACGCGCACGCACACACACACACACACACACACACACACACACCTGACTAATATTTCATTTGAGGAAAGTTTCTATTATAGAAACTAAGTTTTAGCACCATTCTTTTCTGCTGTTCTTAGATTTTGTGCACAGCAGGCTCTAGCCTACAGACACATTGAGTAGACGATTTTTTTTTCAATATGAAAACTATTTGGAAATGATAAGAGGCCTGCATGAGCCATCAGCATGGGTAGAGAAGACATTCCATAGCGGGTGGACTTCCCTGAAATGTGAATGATGCTATCCTTCTCCCAAGGAAACTTGTTAAATAAAAGATTGCTAGATTCCACATCAAAGCCAGAAGGTCTGGGTGAAGCCCAACAATTAGTATTTTTTTCTGTTCTTTGCTTTTCCGTGTGTGTGTGTGTGTGTGTGTGTGTGTGTGTGTGTGTGTGTGCGCGCGCGCACGCGCGCGCGTGCGCGTGTCCTGTGCGGAGGGCAGGGAGCAGCTTGTGGTAGTTGGGTTTCTCCTACCATGCAGACCTGGGGACTTAACTGAGGTTGGAAAGCTTTGCTGACCGAAGGCATCTTTACCTGCTGCACAATCTCTCTGGCCCGAGAATTTGCATTTCTAATGACCTCCCTGGTAATATTATTGCTACCGCTCTAGGGTCCGCACTTCGCATGGAGTCTAGACTGTTGGAGTTAAGCTCTGTATGAGGCCCCCAGGATCCTTCACACTAGATTCCTGCTGGCAACCAAGAAAGGCTCCTCTCAAACAATATTATCCAGGCAGAGATAAGAACATCCAAATGTTTTAGGATGCGGAAAAGGACCTATAATGCAGAACAATACGCCTGAGCTCAGTGAGAGAAAAGGACAGCTGAAGAGTGCCGTGCACTTACTGCTTTCTGTGCCGAATAAAACATATGCTGCCTAATGTCTCAGTATCTTGCAGAGGTGGAGGCTGGGGGGGGGGGCTGAGTGCCTGCCTGTGTTTACAGAGGCTTCACAACCACTCGTCCATTTAAAAGTCACTTGTAAACATCGGGGTTTACGGGAGAACAAACTCTGTGTTCTCTTTCCCTGTACAAGTATCTATAAACGCTCGCCAGATGCCCGGCACCGTGCCAGGCACCAGGGGAAGACACGTGCTTGTCACCTTCAGCCAGGGAGGAAACAGGAAGTGAGATAAGAGCTAATGGAAGTCTATGGAAAGTTCTACGAAGGAGGAATGCTTTGTGTGGATAGTTAGGAGCTCATCTGTTGATGGTGGGATTCGGTCTGCTGGTGGGACATCCAGGGAGAGAAATCAGTAAGTTAGAAGTGTGCAGAATCCTGGCTTGGAGCTGTAGCCTGGGCCCCCCTAGCTATCATGGCTGTGAACAAGTTCTTCATGAAAATGGGTGACATGGAAGAGAGGGAACAGGGATGGTTGTGGGATGTAAAGGAGGAAGAGACAGTAAGGAAGACTGAGGCCAACTTTGAGCCAATAGAAATGAAGATATGATAGTGAGCGACATTAAGGACACTCGGATATTTCCATCCTAAACAATAATGCTTTATTTACGTGAAACAAGATCTCTTCTGTGACTTAGTCACTATGCCCTGTGGGAAAGAGACAATATACTAGATTACTTGCCGCAGCCTAGCTTACGCTTCCCGGTTAGGATCCAGCCTCCCCTGGAGATTTTCATGTACTGATGTGTCTTATAGCAAAGAGAAGGTTATTCTTCACAAACAGCTCCAATCTCTGATTCATAACGTCCCTGAGTGTTTTCTCCAGAGACCGTTGGTTTTCAGTCACTTAGTGGGATACTGTCTGGTGGAACAGGAAGCTAGGCCCCATCATTTAGCTGGTGGCTACGAGAACTGATAGAGACTGGCCCACACCTGCGTGCACACATCCATGTACATATTCATGCACACACATTCACATGCATACCCTGTTGCACAGACATGCACAGTCACATGCCTCAGATGCACACATGTGTGCTCTCATGTGCACAAGGCACATTCACGTGCACACACACACATTCATTCACTTCCTTACTTCTTCATTTATTCACCTCTCTTTCTGCCTGTAGGTTATAGTCTCAAATATGACTGTCAGGAAGTGTTACAATCCTGAGTAAAACTCAGTGGCTCAGCCCCTCAGTTGACACCTTCTCTTGCACCAACTTCTCAGGTGTGGACACTCACACGGCTGGCTTAGAGTATGGTCCCAAGACTCTGTAAGTTCACTCCATAGTGAGAGCCTATCTCAAAGCAAGGTCAATGATTCCCTCGGGGGTATAAGTAGTGGTGAAAACTGTACTTTTAAGAAGGATACATTTATTTTACAAAAAGTATGTATCAAAGTTGTGAAACAAGCAGCTCGTGAAGCACCACTGAGAATCACAGAGATGAATGACTACAGTGGAGATCAGTAAACTTCAGGCACCATGCCCTGGACTGATATTAAACAGGCTTGTTAATGAGAAAAGCCAGAAGAAACAGGGAAGTACCCTGAGGTTCCCATCCATGACATTCTGGGGAAGGCGAAACAAAAAAAGGACAAAGGATAGGTCAGTTGTTCTCAGGGCTCAGGTGGAAGGTTTGATGAAGGAAGCGCCCCAAGGCATTGTGGGGTTTAATGAAACTACACCTCCTGACTGGCCAGCCTTACACAATGGCACAGGCTTGTCAGAGCATAGAATACTACACCCCAAAGAGTGCCTTTTACTACGTGCAAATTTAAAACTAAATTAATATTTAATGTAGATCTCTACTAGGTATGGTTTTGAAAGATACCATTGGAAAAAACAATCCAGCTTGCACTTTTGGCCACACACACACACGCATGCACCACTTTTGAAATTACTTCCATGTGGCTATTTATTTGCTTGTAATCTTACTCCAGGGAAGCTTGGTTGGCTTTCCTAAGGCACAGGAGATGAGAGAATCCTCCTGAGACAGCTGCATCACAGCGTTTTCGGAACCACATTCACACCCTCGGCAGAAGAGCGAAGAGAAGACGCCTACTCCACTCTGTGCGATGATTCAGTGGCTAACATGTGACTTAGGAAACAGATCCAGGCAGGTGCTTTGGGCAGATCAATAAGAGAGAGAGAGAGAGAGAGAGAGAGAGAGAGGGCATTAAGACGTTTGCCAGAGTCTTCCATCCCTGTTTCCATGGTCAACTTTGAAGTGGGCACACTGCACCACCTCCCAGCCATTGCTCCTGGGCAATGAACTGCTCAGAAGACACCGTGCCGGTGTGTTTTTGCTTCTACTGTCACATATTTGCTAATTCTCTCACTTTATTCAGCATTTGACCCCACCGATGGGGGATTATGGTATTAACTCTCTCCCCAGCGCACATTCTTTGCAGCCCCTCACTAAGTACTGTAAGCCTGCTACAGAGAGGAATAAAAGTGAAAGCAGGCCGTCTGGCCTTAAGCTGAACACACAGAGGGTCGTGATCCAATTGGAAGGGAAGCAGAATTTTTAAAAAGAAAGAGGTTTTGACCAAATTTTAATCCATGTCATTTTCATTTCTCTGTCCCTGTGGATTTGGGTGATTTTATTTACACTGTCAGCTTGAGCCTAGGGATTGGAAATCAGGCTTTTATGGAGATTATTAAAAGTACCTACAGTACACTAAAGGTTGGGCTAACTGAGAGATGCTTCTAAAAATACGGGCGCAAGTGCTCTGGTATCAGACAGCCCCGGCGAGCATCTCATCCTCTCCAGGTTGCTCTTGAAAGCTGGGCGTGCGGAACCCAGTCACAGGCTGTTAGGGTATTTCTCTAGGTAGCAAATGACTGGGGATGGAGGCAAATTAGCATTACTCGGATGAGAAGGCAGCTCTCCATAGTATTAATGCCAATGCGGAGTAATCCCACAGCCCTTCTTCCCAAAGTGTGGGCGCTCTGACAGGGAGGGCAGACTGAGAGTTCCTAGGATTTCCTGGCGGGCAGGATGGCTGCAGTGTCCGAACAGCCTCCAGTCCACGCTTCATTTGGTCCAAACCTCCCAAGAGCACCACGGAACACTCAGCTGGACACTGTCTTGTGGGAACTTAGGAAGATAAAGCTCTCCACCTCTGCCACATCCTTGAAAAGTTCAGTAGATAAAACCAAAGTGGCTTACCACATCGCCAACATCAGGTTCACAAAGGCTCTGGTGAGGCCTGTTCAGAAGCTCAAATTCCGGGAAGTCTAGTCTCACACAGTAGCTGGTGATGAGGGACCTGCAAGTTTGGAAACTTACACAACTGTGACGTAACAGCCTGGCCCTGCTGCTCAGGGGTTGAGCATTTTCTTAATACACACAAGGACCTGAGCACAAGACAGTAAACGGGTAACTCTATAGGTTTCCTGGCACTTTAGAGGAATTTGATTATAGTTCCATCATGGAGACTTTCAATTATGAAAAGACACCCCTCGTGGCTGATTCAGGGCTCTGTAATGGCTCTTGTAGGTAGCCACTGATGTGTGGAGACTCTGAGGTTTACCCGCATGTGGAAATGAGAAGGAAGGTAGGTAACATGGAAACATCTGGCCAAAGGCTCACGGCACTCACCACCTTCGGGTCTGCAGGCTTAGACAAGAATATCTGGTTGACCTCGAGGTCCCCATCTCTCTGTCACAGCCTGGACGTCTCGGTGTCCAAGTGCAGCGTCTTGCTGTATGCCAGGCCCTGAAGGATGGGGCCCATTGGCGCGTGTACCCTGGAGGACTTCACTGTGTGAACCTGGAAGACTTCACTGTGTGAACCTGGAGGACTTCACTGTGTGAACCTCAGTTCTGATCCTCTTGTCCACACATCCCACATCCTCACTTGCTCCTCATCTTCTTCTCTTCAGAGCCGGTGACTTATTCTTCCCTGACAGCCTTCCCCACTCACCTACATCCGGTGAGTCCTCGAGCTCCAATCCTGACTCCTGCTCTGTGTACGCATCCTGGAAGCACACCGGGCACAGGCCCTACCTCCCGGCCTTCCAGATGTCAGCATGCCCTCGCCCCTAACACCCGCTCTCGCTGGGTGTTCCAGCTCAGACACATGTGCCTGAGGACACAAGTCCACCGCCACAGAAATGAAACGTGTCCTTCAGAGTGGTGACGTGTGCACTCCTGTGACGCCTGGGCCACCACGCTGTCAGCTGTCTGAAAAGCACAGAGCCGCATGTCATTCTGTATCAAGTTTCATGTGTTTTTCTTACTGGATTTGCCCAACCATTCCATGA
Organism: Ondatra zibethicus; assembly: GCA_004026605.1. Classification (NCBI taxonomy): domain Eukaryota; kingdom Metazoa; phylum Chordata; class Mammalia; order Rodentia; family Cricetidae; genus Ondatra; species Ondatra zibethicus. The sequence goes on from PVIU01000676.1 coordinate 78,158, forward strand.
GGGCTGATATAATAAATATGAGTTCCTACTGTAGCACAGCAGGACTAATGAAATAAAGACAACTGGTGTGGGTCCATATGGCAGGAGGAGCTCGGAGCTTAACTCACCTGGACAGTGCACAGTCCACAGCCTGTCCCCACCGATCTAGCTAACCTCCTCTAAAGACCAGAGTCAAACCCACACGGCCTGGCCATTCTACATAGAAACTAACAATTCTTGATACAGTTACTGGCGAGGTAAACCACTATGCTTTTCATTTCCAGCTATAAAAACAGATTCATTGTTTTCCTGATTTCCATTCCCATAGGCTCTCCCCCAACGGTGTCTCCCCACCCCTTATTGGCCTAGAAAACGCCTCTTCATCCTGAAAATGTTGTCATGTGTGCCACCTCCTCGACAGGACTTCACCTCTCTCTGCCTCCCCCACAATCAAAGGGTGATGGCACTAGATGCTCATAATGTCGCACTTAGGATTTGAGCCTCTATTCCATAGTTTGCATACGTAGTGGATATGTATCTATTTCACGGCCTGAATTACAGACAAGGCCAAGCACAGTGAGGACGATAAGTCTGCTTCGCTCTTTTGAGAGGAGCAAGAGCTAGGCTTTTAGCACTAGTCTTAACTGGAATGATATAGTGATCAGAGTTATCAATACAGTCTGTTATAAAATACGGCTTCCAAATAAAGTGTTAAAACCTCATATGGGGATATGACTTACATGTGGACACGTGGTTTGGGTCAGACCAGTTGCTGGACGGCTCCTTCCACCCTGAGGCTCTTCCAGCTTGGAGTCCTCTGACTCCAGCTGTGGGGTAAGAGGAGAATGCAGAGGTGGCAAACCATCGAGGTGATGGTTACCGTCTCTGCTGGTCAAGGCTTGGCAGTGTGGCCTGGCAGGAGTGTCCTTCTGCATAGCCCATGGAGGTTAAGAAATGTAATCACTTAAGGTTTAACCCCCACATTGTGCCCTCTGGACCCCAGAAGTCCATGTCACTCTTCCTCTCGCAGTACACAGGGGTAGGGTGGGGTGGCAAGAGAACCCATCAAATCATCACCTTTCGGTAAATATCCAGGATTTGGGGTGGCATGGTACCCAGATATTAAAAAGACTTCAACCTCTACCTCAACTTTTTCACCATGGCAACCACTACAATGTGGTTGGGAAAAGAGTGGAGAACCACGTTATCCAAAAAGAGAATAACAGCACCCAGCCTTGTGAAACCCTGTGGTGCTTGGGCCCCTAGGGGCCAATGCAGGAAGCCAGTGCTCTCTGTGGTGGAGGAGGTGTGTGGGTCTGTCTCGAGGAGGTCCCTCTATCTCTATCTTCATCTTGGCCCCAAAAGTAGGTTTGAGGGATTTACTTTCCTCCAATGAAGGCAACACTAGGCACTTACTCCCTCCCACTCAGGCCAGAGGGGTGGGAATTAGAAATTGTTTTAATCCTGGGATAAAGCTAGCTCTCTGGAGTCCAGGCTTCTGGGTTCTTCAGAGCCCAGTTGTCAACACGTAGACAGTATGTACTCTGCTTCCTGCAGTCACTGTCCATGTGCCAGTCACCCTGTCCTGAGTTCCTCTCGAGATTGTCAACAGATGAGCTCTCGTATTTCCTTTGTGTCGCCACCTCCATCTCTGTCTTGCAACATAACACACTGAGGGTGTCCATGACAAAAAGTGAGAAGGCCACACTTCTGGGGTGGGCTGGGTTTGCCCTCACATTCATTCATTTTATCAAGAACTTTGCAGAAGTTTTGCTGCTTAAATTCTGTGTAGTGCCCTACCATGTTGCTTGAGTCCAAAACAAATTTATCTTTTCCAATTCTATGGGACCAAGTTTCTAGAGTCTTTGCATCTTATTATTTGTACTTGAAAAGTCAATAAGGTATATGTAATCCCTAATACATAATGATATTACTAAAATTTCCTATCTGACCTTTCCCCCTATTGCTACATACCAGGTATATGGACTAACTCCAAACTAGTAGGAATGTTCATAATTAATATTGAGCACTGTAAAGCATTGATTGTCATTTATTTTCACTCTCTGGCAATAGTTTCATTAGTGCCTGGATTGAAAATTTGATTTACATATTTAGGGTAAGGTAACAGTCAAGTGACAGGATTTGATTATGTCCAGACTCTACTCCTGGTATTAATTTCTATATTAGAGTGAAAAATACCAACTGTTATGAAAACAATCTCAGTGACATGACATGAAGCTTTGCTTCTTCTTTCTGTCATGGACCAATGCAATTGTGGAAGATCTCTTTTGGGGACTTTCCTTGGAGGCCCTTTCACAGGCTCTCCATGGAGACTTGTGTCTTGATTCAGTAAGCAAAACTCTGTCCATCTTCAGAGTCTGGAATGAGCTCCGTGCAGAAAAAGATAGCAAATAGCTGATGCAGTGTGACCAAATGAGATCAGGGTTTTAGTGAACGGTCCCTGGAGTCACCCATCCATTGTGAATCCTTGAGGACCCCTGAAACTCGGGTTGTCTACCCTCCTAACTATTACCTACCTCCATGTGATGTAACACATATGTAAAGCATGGTGATACGGATGGGTGGAGACTGTGTCAGAGGTCAACCTCCATGCATGCTTTGCAGGAAGATCACAGAAATTCATAGGAAGAAATTTGAAGACAAACAAATGATGAAATAAGATAACCAGAAAGATCAGACATTCCGCTGGAACACCTGAAGTTTCAATGTCAGTATTGTCCAGGTACTGCTGCTGTTCCAGACACACAAGTGTCTGCTGTCCCTGAACATTACACCTGAGTGACAGCAGGTGACCAGGCTGGCACAGCCTCCAACCCATACCTAGCAGACATGTGTGTGTTTACACCACCGTACGCTGCTGCCCGTCTCATATTGGAGTGGTCTGTGCTCCTTATTCCTCTTTAGCCTATGGCTCTCTGTGGACTTGATCCACGGAATCAAGGCTTCTCAGTCCATGGGTAGAAGAAAACATCCGGCAGAAAGGGAGGCGTTATTTAATACTTACTATCAAAATAAGATTTTTGAAGTGCCAAAGCAAATGGTATTCTAGGAAGCTGAGTTTCAAAGAAAAGTAAGCTTCTATTTTGAAAGCCTCCTTTATATAAGAAAAGCAGCACATTGGGTGATGTGGGGTGCTATCCAGGTGTGGAGGCATCGGACATTGTATAAGCACCTTCCCTGTTGGGAAAAGAAGATTTGCTATAGAGCCAGGAGAAAGATGACAGGGCTAATGCAGGGAGGATAGAACCGAGTTGATGGACCATAGTCCTGTCCCTTCCTCCAAACTGTGACTTTTCCAGAGCAGTAGGCTTTCCTTTCTCCCTAACAGACACACAGAGGGAATTCTATAAAACACCCAACTTCTATAGAAGCCGATGATTACAGAGACACCTCAGCAATGTGGCACTTTTGCAGGTATGGTCTTCAAGCAGGGGTCCATCGGAGGTGGGTGTAGTGGAGAATCTGGCTTCCCTATGTGCGATCCACATGGAATCGAGTAGTTCAAAATGCTCCTGCCACAGGGTGGCATGGTAGAGAAGAGAGCCCGTGGGAGCTGGAGGTGGAATAAAATGCCTACAGAACACATGGCTTCCACAGACAGAAATGGCCAGAATCATGCCCAGGGGTATACACATATCTCAAAAGTCAAGAAGAAGAAGTCACTCTGTAAATCGCACTGCAGAGAAGGCCAGAGAGGATTCAGAGAGGACAGGAAAATCTAAGGTTCGTTCAGAGCCACCGTGAGGGTTCATAAGTCCACCTAGCAGACAGCTAGGAAGAGAGAGGAGCTTTTGTGACAGACTGCACATTCGTTCCTCAAAGGCTGCTGTCAGGAAGAGCAGGACCTGTCTTGGGCATCATGTAGGAATCCCAACTGATCCCTCTATCCCCCTGCAAGAGTTGGGTGTGGAGTTGCAGCATGATGAGAAGCAGCATTAACAGGTAAGATGGCCTAAAACTGCAGCACACAGGAGGCTGAGGCAGGCAGATGGCTGAGAGTTCCAAGTCACTGGGGCTACAGAATGTGACTCTGGTAATTCTGCTTCAGATGGATGGATGGATGGATGGATGGGTGGGTGGGTGGATAGATGGATGCATACATACACATACACACACATATAATACATATATACACATATATAATAGATATGATGGATGGATAGATGCATACATATACATACACACATATACACACACATAATACATATATACACATATATAATAGATATGATGGATGGGTGGGTAGATGGATAGATGGATGCATACATACACATACACACACATATATATACACACATAATACATATATACACATATATAATAGATATGATGGATGGATGGGTAGGTGGATGGGTGGATGGATGGAAGGGTGGATGCATACACACACAAACACATATATATACATACATACATATATACACATATTTAATAAATATGATGGATGGATGGGTGGATGAATGGATGGACAGACGGATGGATGGATGGTGGATGGATGGGTAGATGCATACAAACATATATACATACATAAATACACATATATAATAGATTGGATGGATGGATGGACGGACGGATGGGTGGGTGGATGGGTAGATGCATGCATACATACATACATATATATAATAGATATGATGGATGGGTATAGAGAGATAAGAAAATAAAATGTTCTATACTTCTTATTCAGCCTAATACAACACACCATTATAACTTCAGAATGTATTCATGAAACCAGAGGCCCTGTCATTGCTTTAAATTATAGATGCTGGGTTGGACAGAAATACATGTAATGTCATATAAACTCTATAGATTTATCTTTTCCTCTCTTATTAAATTTACATGATGATTTTCCTTTTCATGTTATAAGTTCAATTGAGGGGAAGCCATAAAGCTGTGTGTGTCTCTAAACACACTCTTATTTTCTCACCAACAGTAGAGGAAATACAGAAAGTGTAAAGCTGTGTGCATAGTCTTCCTAGGGAAAGTAGATGTAGCATTTGCGTTCAAACAAGTCAAGGTATTCATGGGAGAGGAACCACTTGCTAGTGATGGTCATTTTGCTCGCACTACCTAACAAGCCAGAATGCTGTAGCATGATTTCTTCTTTACAGATGCAGACAGTGAAACTCTGGTGAACGTCAAAGTTGCCTCATCCAAGACCCATAAGGGCTTGGGAGTGTTGAGCTAGAGGTGCACTGGGCTGTGTGGCCTAAGTCTGACCTTTGCTTCTCTTCCTCTACCTCAGCACGTCCTGTATACTCTGTAATGACTGCCTATTCCATGGACACACCTGGTGTCTATCAACTGTCCCCTGGAAATGGACCTCAAAACCCTTCTTCAGAACATCAACCTCTGGCTTTATTTGCCCCCAGTGAGAACCACCAGTACAGGCATCTCTTCTCCAGGGCAAGAGCTTTGATCCTTTCCATGTTAGTTCGCAGCTTCAGTGCTCTGCCATTCTGGTGACAGCTCCAGCATTGACAAAGAGCTCCTGGTACCCCTTGGGTGGTTCAGCCTCTTAGGTTCTTGGTCTGAAGGGGCTGCTGTTTTGACTAATCAAGATTTTTCCAAATCTTCCTATTAGCTGAGCTGCCTGTCCTGGCAGAGTAGCACTCAGAATAGTAGCATCACTCTGACCCCTTAGATACTGTACTCTTGACAAGAGTCACGTGATGACCAGCAGGTAGTATGACAGCCAGCAAGAGCATCATGGGGGAAAGTGCAGATCTTTGCGATGCACTGTTTGAGATGCTTTCACAGTCTCACTTCTGCAGAGTCTAAAGAAGCTGATCTCACAGAAGTGAAAGGAGAGAACTAATCTCACCAGAGGCTGGGATTGTTGGGGGAGGGGTCAACTGGCAACAATGTTTGCAGTTAAATGGAAGAAGTAGAGGGCTGGGGAGACGGCTTGACGGGTAATGGCACATGATCTTCAGTGAGACCTTGTTTCAAGTCTACAAGGCTGAAAGCAATGGAGGAAGACACTTGGCATCAGATATGGTAAGACTATATCAAAGTAGTAAAAGAGAGAATTTTAACATGCAAGTATGTTACATGCCCCCATTTGATCATTTAAAAATGAATCCCTATACCAAAAACACCATACTGTAACCTTATAAATATACACAGTTACTGTGTGTCATTAAAAACAAAATTGCTTTCTAACATTCAGGCATCACATACCATAGAACATGAAGCATGTGGTGGCCAATAATGATGAGTGTTCTTGAGTCACAGAAAAGGCTAAAAATGGACCAATTTTTTGGACATAAGGAAAAGCAGGCACAGGGCCAGTGGAAACTGAGAAGTAAGCCAGAAAGAAACGGAAGCTCTCTGCTCTTCCTTACTGCCTCCTTCCTACATGCAGAGCCAACTCCGCCAGCATTTTGTCAGCCAGAATCCTTTGTAATCCTCCAAATTCTCAGGCCAGAGAAAATGGAGGCTCACAAAGACGCAGCGAGGATAGCACCCTGGAATGGCCTTGTGAGTCATTATTATGAATTAAATGGCATCGGCCTATTTTTCTCACTGCTGAGTAATGACACTTGGTTGACAAAAACTAGTACTTCATCTTTAGAACGCTCAGAATATCTCCTTCCCCAGCCTGTTTGTCTTGTGGGTGGATTTAGCCCCTGAATAAGCTAAGAATTCACCAGCCACTCGCGTGAGCATCCTGCCCTTCGGAATCAGGAGTGGATTCAGCCAGTCTGCTATCCTGTTAGACGTGCAGTCGTCACCAGGTCCTTTAAGTGCTCCGTGCTGTGTTTCCTTTCCCCCCTCTCATTTATAAATGAGGATAATAGCTTCTAGCAAGCTGGGCTACGAAGCTTAAAGAGGTTGGTGTGCACATTCAAACAACACGTTTTAGCACCCAGGAGATATTCCCAAGTGGAGTCGTGACTGGGATGGTGACAAGATCATTCTACTACAGTGGCTACTCCTGGCATGAGCTTCCTCAGAAAAGCGCTGCCCACCCTCACTTCTGGCCTTGCTTATCTCCTATGGAAGACAGAAAGTGTCAAGTTCTGCCACCAATTCCCCTTTTCCTCATACAAGAACCCAGAGAGCAGTTGGGAATATCTGCAACCTGCCTGCGAGTTTCCCCTCAGTGGGAAGGCAGCCCTCTTCTGCCTTCCACTCGGTTCTTCCCCCAGTTTCCTTTTTTTTTCTGGGCCAGACCTGGATAAACTTGCCGCTTCCTTCCTTCGGGCTCTCTGGAGAACTGAGCACTACACACTTGAAAGCTTGAAACCTTGTCATTTCCACCTTGAACCTGCGGCTGACCTCGCCAGACAGCCTGGGAAATGAATTAGTGTCCAAGAGCAGAGGCAGAATGTGAGCGGTGACCTGGTCCTCCTAAGCGACGTCGCGAACTGTCAAACGGTGCTTAAAGTTCTCTTCTCCCAACCCCTTTAATTATGTGGAAAACTGTGTCATATTGTTTTTGAAAAAGTTAATGAAGCAGTAGGTAAAGGTGAATGGAGAAGCATCGTTCACTTGGATTCCTTTGCGAGCTTTTGATAAGGTCCCTCATAAAAGGCCATTAAGGAAAACAGATGACCACAGGGCTCTGGGCAGAAGTCTTTCAGCTTTATTAAAAACTGGTTACATTGTTCCAAAAGGAAGAATCATTTGTACCAGCCGCTTCTTGGAGGGAGAGAGGTTAATCACAAGCTGTCTCCACTGTTGGTGTTTAGAGCAGAGATGCTCTAATGATTTACAAAGCAAGGCTGGTCAGAAACACAAAATCATTTTCATAGTTCAAACCTTCCAGAGTGCTCCAAGGGTGATCGTCCATCAGTAGCAAGTAGGTTCTCTGGAGGGTGAGCGAGGGCCTACACAAAAGGTCAAGCCTCCAACAGCGGGAAGCAAACTCTGAGAAGCTTTTTGAGTAAGAACTGTTTCTCGTGGCCCGGGGGGGGGGGGCAGGCCTGAGGCCACAGGGTTCTTGCAGTGTCCTTCCCAGCCTTGCACCAGATGGTGACTTTAAGGCCATGAAAAATCAGAAATGAGTGGCATGGTAGAAACTATCTGAGCAATACAAAGACACATCCCAGAACGCCACGGCAATCTTGTTCATGAGGACAGCCTGAGAAATGCCATGGGCACTCGGATGCTAAGTACATGCTCGGATAACTTGTGTGTTTGACCTCTCAGCAGGAAGTAAGTGAGCCGGGCGATGCTGAGAGAGTGGCCGGTGCAGACAGATGTGAACTGCCTCTTAGCCTACAAAAGACGATGGAGTTTTCTATGCAGGAACTCTGCCTGGGAGACAGTGAGGGTCTCACCTTGGAAGCAGCAGGGCCTAAGTTTGATCCTCAGAACTCACGTAGAAAAGCTGGGGGTGTTGGCACATCATGGTGACCCCGAAACTGGGAAGAGGAGGAGAATACCCCTGGCCTACTCAGAGGTGGATAGTACTTGAAGAAGGAAAGCTGAGACTGTCTTCTGGCTTTCACATACATGATATTTACATATGTACATGCATTCACACATATATGTAAACGTACACACACATTTGCATGTGCACACATCACGGAACTTTTAGTCTATCAACATGCTTATTCTCCTGACTACCTCCACTTGCCTAGCCCGCCTTCACTGTGAAGTAAAACAGAAGGTGTTTTCTATACACGAATACCTAGATGCTGATGAGGGTCCACACAGGACCCTCATTAACCTTCATGGCACTGCTTAGAGACCTTCACCTGCATTTCTTCAAGATCAAGACATCCTAGACACAGAAGTTGTACTACAACCAATGTAAAGTTAGCTCCCATCTTGGTTGGATAAAACTGCTTTTCTTTTGCCCAGTCAGGTGCTGGGCAGCTATGTCCATACGTGGGTCACTCCTAAGCCTGCAGGAAGACTCACTGTGAAAGACTGCATGTGAGGAAGATGTCAGACTAGAGACAGCCCTCTCAAAGAGCCCAGCATGGGCCACCAAAGGTGATCTGCTCACTTGAGTGTAGAACCTTCCATAGAGAAAAGTTGCCTTTTAACAAATGGTGCTGAAACAATTGAATGTTTATATGGAGGGAGGGGGGAAGGAGGAGGAAGGGAAGGGGAAGGAAAGGGAAGGGCTGGGGTTGTAGGTCAGAGGTGGGGCACTTTGTCCCTGTGAACAGTTTCTGGGTAGCGAGGGAGTGTATAAGAGGGAGAGGACCGGGATATATACTATATCCAAAGATACATTCAAAAGTGTCATAGACCTGAATGTAAATAAAAATTATTACGTTATGATCTTTCTGGAAGGTAATATGAAGCAAAGCTTTGCATCGTTGATCCAGGCTAAAGGTCTGAGTGAACATTTTCCACAGGGGGGCATGCAGCTGAGAAGGCCAGTATCTGTGATCCTTCAGAAAACACAAAGCGAAAGAGATCTCCATGGCCGCTTGGAACTGTTAAAAACATTTCTCAAAATCTGGCTGCAGTGAGTCCGAGTATGTGGGACAGATGGAATTCTCACAGACTCCCAGCTGGAAGGCAGCACGGGGCCTTTTGTCAGTTCTGGTGATGTTAAGAAGACATGAAACCCAGGACCCAGCCATCCCATGACCAGATACTTACCTAAAGGAGATAAGAACATACCACATAAATGTTACACACAGATGTTTACTATGATTTTCCCAATCAAAAGTAACCACATGCCTGTCAACAAGTGAATGGTGGAGTGGCGGAGTATCATTCAGCAATGAAAATATCAGACTCTGCACATTCAACAGCAAGGATGGGTTCCAGTGCACACTGCGGGGTGAAAGAAACCAGCTCTGACAGGTTCTGTAAGCTATGAATCTATCTATAGAACACTCTAGCAAAGACCCTCGAAACAGGCCCACAGTTGTCAAACTTTGCAAGAAAAAGAAGGGGTTGGATACAAAGGGTCACATAGGAAATAGGTTGGTGTGTGGTCAGGGCTCCCATCGTGACGGCTAGGGCATGCATGACTGCATTCTTGAAAACCCTTCACATCCCCATATCCAGAAGCTGAATTTTATTAATTATTATTAACTAAGCCAATAAAACAAACAAACCAGAAAACACCCACAACCAAACAGAAACAAAGCTACCATGATGAAAGCTTGAGTGTGGAGTGTATGTGTGCATGTGTGTGTGTGTGTGTGTGTGTGTGTGTGTGTGTGTGTGTGTGTGTGTGTTTATGTGAGAGTCACACAATAGTGGCAAGTTCCTTTTCAAGGAACTCAGCTCTGCTCAGGGTGCAGTCCGCAGTTGCACTTCACTAATTTACTCAAGTGACACTGGACCCCTGACCCTCTCATTAGCTCAAACACACAGAGCTGCTAGGCTGTCCCTTCGGAGCCACGGAGCCACGCGGCTTCTGCTGGCCTCCAGCTGTGAGGATCAGCTGGTGTTCTTAAAGCCAGCCCTTCACCTTGAACTGTTCCTGCTAATCACATTACCACGGGGGACACTAATGACCAAGATGTGTCTTCAGATGAGACACCTACGTTTCAAGACACAAGATGCCTTTGTGGAGCTGAACACCTCAGCGGCGGGGGAGCTCCCCCCCCACCCCAGGCAGACAGCATAGAGACTGGATCTGGACCCACAGCTGCTTCTGGCTTCAAGGGGAAATTTCTGAATCACACCAAAAATGGCTGTGGAGATTTCCATGGTTAGGTATTCATTTCTCGGACTGGGGAGAGAGACATGGACATGGAGGACTCACGGAGGGGGAGGAATGATACTGAGGGGAAGGAAGCCAGTTGCACTAAGAGCATGAATGTTCCCTTAAATTAAAGCGCCCTTGCAGAAGACCTCTGCGAGCAGAAGCGTACTTCCTGAAGCGTCCCCAAAGGTGTCCAGCCTGTGCCATGACTAGGAGGTGGCAGAAGGAAGGTGGGGCCTGAGGGAAGAAAGTCGAGTGAGTGAAGTGTGTCCTTCTTGCTCTGTGCTTCTGGCTGCCATAAGGGAAGCAGTTGATGGCTCCACCACAGGCTTCTCACCATCATGCCTTGCTTCTCTACCGGCCCAAAGGCAGTGGGATTAACTGACTGGACTAAAACCTCTAAAACCAAACAAACCATTATCCTTATATGTAAATTACCTTAGGTTTTTTACCACAGTGATAGAGAGCTAACATGCCAAGTGTTCTCTCTCTCTCTCTCTCTCTTGCTCTCTCCCTCCCTCCCTCCCTCCCTCCCTCCTCTTCACAAATATACATAGCATCTGAGCCTAAAACCACCTGGGACTTAGCTAAGGGAACCTGACTGATGGCAGGAACCTTGTGATTTGAATCAGAAACAAACACTGAATCCAAAGACCAGCCTTCCATTTTCCAGTAGATCTATACATTAAATCTTTCCCTGGATACATAAATGAGCAATAAAATTTATTTTTATTTAAAAAACACCATGGGTCTGGGTCCAGTATTAGTGAGGTATGTGTGTGTGTGTATGTAGGTGCATATATGTGTGTGTATATGTGTGTGAGTGTGTGTGTGTATGTATGTGTATGTGTGAGTGTGTGTGTGTGTGTATGTGTATGGGTGTGTATGTGTTTGTGTATGTGTGAGTGTGTGTGTGTATGTGTATGGGTGTGTATGTGTTTGTGTGTGTATGTATGTATGTGTATATATGTGAGTGTGTGTATATGTATGTGTGGGTTAGTATATGTGTGTATGTATGTATGTGTGTAGCTCACACATCATAACTATCAGTGATCACAAAACAATCCCAGTACAAGGCACCCTTGTTGGACTACGATCTCAGAACCTAGAGGGGTCACTGAGCTGAACAACATGTAGTTGAACTGGGTGAGGAATACAGAAGAGAAGGATAGAGGCAGTGAAGTAGGAGAAAGGCATCATGGGAGGAGAAGAAGGAGATGTGAGAGAGAGAAAAAGAAGGCAGCAGAAAGAAAGGAAGGAGGGAAGAGGAAGGGGAGAGAGGAGGAAGAGAGGAACAGGGAGAAGAGGGTGAAAGAGAAGAAGAGAAAAAAATGAATTGAAAGAGAAGAGTAAGGAGGGAGGGAGGAAGGGAGGGAGGCTGGACGAAGCACCAAGGGTGGGAACTATGAGGTCACATAGGCCCACTGACAGGCAGAGGTATTAGAGTGGGAAGAGGCAGCTACAGGCTGGCTCGATCATCTGGAGGCTCCCGGTTTCAAGGCCAGGATGCTCTCTGCAATCACCACTACCCTTTGTCCCTCCTGCCATAGCCCCATCTACATGAGACACCATGGTGCCAAGCCAGCAGCTGAGGCAGGAAGAGGGATGCCAGGGATGCTGGCTGGGTGGCCGGGCCTGCCCCGCCCCCTGCTCCCCACCACCAGGGTGCCAGAGCCAGAGTGGCCAGGTCAGGGTGGTGGGGAGCGGCTGGCAGGGTCCAGCTCTCACATGCTCTCTTTCCTATGGCCAGGCCTGCTTTGCTGGGGCTGGGAGGGGCCAGGCAGCCAGCAGCAGAGAGTGAGAACTTCCCCTTGCCAGAGCCAGCTGCTGGCTGCCATCTGGGCAGGGGCAGTGCCAGTTTTCCAAATCTGCCTTCCCTTTGGAGGGCCGGGCAACTCTGTGCTGGGGAGATATCTTTCCCTCATCCCGAGGCTCTCTGTTGAAAACCCAACCCAAGCAGCCCCAGAAAGAGGGAGGGCTGAGAAATGCCACGGGCTGGGTTCTTTCCAGAGGGATTTACTTTGGGCCTTCCTATCCAAACAAAATCTTTATTCTCACTCCCTGTCCTTTGCTTCTTCCATTCCACATGGCGATAACCTCTTATTATTTTTTAATCACGTGTACAAATAAGATGATGTAATGCCAACAGCTTGTGTATCCATCCTACACACCATCTAGAGATGGCACCACCAATGTGAATGGGAAATTCCCCGAGAACAGCAAAGCAGCCTTTATAAGTTGCCATCTACCCTGGACCACCTGAACCTCACTAATGATGGGGCTGTCCCTCACTCCTTCACTAGATGCTCAGTCATCATCATCTACCTTGTGTGTGTTTGTGTGTGTACATGTGCATGCATGTGTGTGCATGCACACATGAACATGTTTTTGTATGTAATCATGTATGGGTGTTTGGCTATGTATATCTATGTGTGTGATCATGTATGTATGTTTGCATATGTGTGCGCATGTATGTCTACATGAATGTGTAGGCTAGAGGTCAGCACTGGGTCTCTTCATCATTCTCTAACTTAAGTTTTGAGATAGAGTCTCTCACAGAACCTGGAGTTTGCTACTTGGTCAGACTGACTGTCCAGGAAACCCCAGGGACCCTCCTGCCTCCTCCTGCATTTACCTCCTTAGTAACAGGTTTATAAACCTACACTGCTGGGCCCAGAAACTTATGTGGGTGCTTTGAATTCAAACTCAGATTCTCACACATGTGTGGCAAGCACATTACCGACGGATTTGTCTCCCCGGCTCTGCACTAAGCACGCTCTAAGCTTCGGCACAAGGCTTTGGAAAGGATGGAAAACTGAGGACCTGGAACGGTCTTCAGGGCTCAGCCTGAAAGGTGAATGGAAGCCTGTCTGTGGGGACCCATGCAGGAGCTGGAAGGCAGGACCTCTGCTGTCTGCCATCAGCCATGTGTGCGCCCTTAGTGGAGCTGGTCTGAGACTACATGATCTCTACTCGGCTCCCACTCTGGTCCCAAAAGGCAGTGCCAAGAAGAGTTGGTCCATTGAATTAAGGAGACACTGGACCAACCCGAAGCTTCGGGAGCCTAATCCAGGGTGAGTGATATGCTTTTCAAGTTGCCCATCATGGGTACCCCTAGTGTACCCCAAAACACCCGGATTTGAGTTTCCATTTTCCCTTGACTTCTGGGTTTTCCTTTGCCCTACCTAAAGGTGTCTTCTGAATGGCATGTCAAGCCAACCCAGTGTCTCACAGTTGTAAAACCTTCTCCATGCATGTAGGCAGGAACCCCACCCCACAGAGATGCTTGGGGGAGGGGCAGGGAACTTCTTCATGGCTTTTCCTCCTTAGCTGGCATTTCTGTCCTGAATCAGCCCCACACATAGCTGAAACTCAGGTGACAGTTTCAGCTATGGAAGAGGATGGGCCTGGGAGCGAGGCAGAACATTGAGGATGAGGTTTCTTTCTAAAGTACATGGTTTGGTGTCCCAGCTCTAGAAGTCTGGTGGTTGCTCTGCTTTGGGACACACAAGCCCTAAGAAAATTTGGTTCATGTTTGAAAATTTGGCCACACTCACAGAACAACTCCTTGATGCTTAATCATGTTTCCTAAGTTATTTTATGAAGGAAACTGCAGAACAACCATATCTGATGAATACCAATACGTGAATGACCTTATTGGACCCTCCCCATTTGAACTGAGCTGGACAGGGACAGCACCCCAGCTCTAGTTTACTATCTCAGCTGTGGTCAACAGCTTGTTCAAGCTAGCCCAGTCTGTGGTACAGAGAGACCAGAATTCTGGGTGTCGTGACACCTCGGTCAGGGCTGAGTCTGTATATAAAATTCCTAAGCAACAAAAGGAACTCACTGAGGAAGGGAAACCAAAGGGAAAGACCAGAAGATGCCCCAATGGTTATACCAATGACACATAGAGATCTGCGGGGAGAACACGGGTCCTGGCCCCATTGTGTGGTTTCATCCAGTCACAATTCTCCCCAAGCCTCTCATTCCTCAACCACAGGAGTCCCTAGAATCTTTGACACCATTCTCGTGAGGACAGAGCCAAGCAATACAAGACTTCTCAGAGACCGACCTGCTGAGGTGTTCAACATGATGGCATGGTCGCCTGTACTCCTCTGTTACTTGTTTCTAAGGTGAAACTTCTGCCTTCGAATCACAAGTGCCTCCTGGAACTGCTGTCACCTGGGTCCTGCCACCAGGAGACTCTGTTCTGTGCTCAAGGTCACCCGCAAAAGGAAGAAGGAAACCGTTCATTTGGGCGTTGGCACTCTCCAGTGTCGATGCTGTCATGCCCTTTCCAGGGACATTTGCTCCCAACACTTTCGTTTCATCTCTAAAATAACCCTGCAAGGTACAAACCTCATTACCCCCATTTGTTTTTTACACAGAAAAGATAAGGTACATGCCAATATTGAGGATGTGGCAAAACCAAGGTTCGTATTTCACAGTGGGAACCGGAGCCCAGACAGTCACTTGCTAAACCAGGTGGTCTGTGCATGTTAATTATACTCTGTAAAAACTTTGCAGAAACACAGGAGAGGGTCCTGTTCTGGGGTCTCTCCCTAATTCATTTAAAAAACCCTTGAGCCTTGAGATTGGTCGAGCTACAGCCGCTGTTGTTGCTGACTTTCCTAAAAGTCCTCCGTCACAGATTCATCCTCCAAGCCCACATCCTCCACGCTCATCAAGGCAGGGCCCCAGGCATAGACTTGGGCTGAGACAGATGAGAGAGTGTTTCCTGCCCCTCGAACTAGCAGGTATTAGATGAGGGATGCCACACATAATCCAGAGGGATGGGACCATTGCCGGTGACTTTGCTGAAATGCCAAAGTCCGAATGACGAATCTGATAGAGCCTCAAATAATCACAGGAATGGAAAGATCTTTGTGTGTCACAGCCTGGAGGATGGACATTTACTCCTGCTGCAAAGCCAGACTCCGAACGACAAGAGAGGGACCTGTCCTGATGCTGACAGGCAGACTGAAGTCAGCTCTGCTCAGAGTGCCTGAAGCTCATACCCTACAGAGACACTTATTCAGCCATGTTGGTTGCTGCTCCATTCATAACAGCCAGGAAATGGGTCCAGCCGAGCTGTCCATCAATGGGACAATGGATGAGGAAAATGTGACACAGTGGAACTCTACTTGGATGTTAAGAAAAATGAAATTATGAAAATGTCAAAAAACAGAATTTATTATGCATAGTACTAGAAAGTACTGTATTGTGAGGTGATCCCATCTCAGAAAGACAAATGCCAAGTGTCCTCTCCTGCACACACTGACTTATGAAGCTCGTGTGTGCAAAGGGTTCAGAGAGAGGGACTAGATTGTAGGACTAGATTTTGAAACTAGATAGGAAACCACAAGAGGGAAACAGGTGAAGAGGTGGGGGTTTTAGGGGTGCTGTATGACATGAGATTAGAGAGGGGCCTACTAGGAGTGGAGAGACACAGGAAGGGAGTGGGCACAGGGAAGACAAGGGAAAGAGAAACAGCAAGAAAAAAATCACTTGGAAAATGCCATGATGA
Organism: Ondatra zibethicus; assembly: GCA_004026605.1. Taxonomy (NCBI): domain Eukaryota; kingdom Metazoa; phylum Chordata; class Mammalia; order Rodentia; family Cricetidae; genus Ondatra; species Ondatra zibethicus. The sequence goes on from PVIU01000676.1 coordinate 94,312, forward strand.
AATCTCATTCTTAATAAAAAGTAAAATAAAATTATGAGGAAAAGAGAAAACCTTACACTCTGAGGCTGGGGTAGCTCCTTGTTGGGAAGCAGGGAAATTGTAAACAAAGAAAACTCAAGAGACAGCATGGGTCAGGGTAGATGATCTTAGGACAGGCTTTGACGAGGGTACACGGCATTACTTGTCCCACTGCTGCGACCAAACACGCGGCAAGGAGCAGCCTACAGGAGAAGAGCACACTTTGGCTCAAGGTTCTGAAGACACAGTCCGTCAAGCAGGGAAGGTACAGTCGTGGGGCTTCCTTTGTCCCTGTCTGTGTACATCAAAGAAAGGAGGATGGCAGTGTCTATCTCTCCATTCCCTTGATTGGCTCAGGACCCAAGACCATGGGATCGATGGGATCGTGCCTCTTGACATCAGGGCACCTCCTTCCAGGTGATCCTCCCTGGAAATGCCCACACAGACATACCCCAGGCTTCTCTTAACCCACACAAACTGACAATGGAAATAAGTCTTCAGGGGTGGGGATGGTGCAGCTCGTGTTACACCCCAAGGGAAAGCTGGGTAGGTACCCCAGTGGCACCTTAACTTTTCTTGGCTTTGGTCTCAGAACCTCTGCGTTAGAACTGAAGGGATAAATAAATGTGATGCCAAATGGCAAAAGAAGGAAGATGGAGTAGATGTCGAGAAAACCCTGGGCAACAAGAAAGAACAAAGGAGCAGAAGTGAAGAAAGTCAGAAGCCAGCGACACATGCTGGGACCAGTAGGTGGCCGACTTGCTGCTGCCCAGATTTGGACTCTCCATGGATCTAGAATTTCCATTGCTATCTAATCCCAAGACAAACCCCCCAAACTGCTCACTCTGCGACCCCCCCCCCTTGGTGTTCTGCCCTGGGCCTTTGATGACTGTGCAGAAAAGCCATCTCTTCCACTGCAGCTGGAAGCATTTCCTACACTCTTCTCAGAGGCGCATTAGAGCCTCCGAGAACAGCCTGGGAGGCATTGGTTGCGTGGCTGTAGGTGGCAGGAGACTGACCCATTACTGCAGCCCCTGGGCCGCCTCAGCTGCGAACTGAGGTGGACCTAGTATCTTGGGCCTGAGAAGGTACTCAGGGAGTGCACAGGTCTATGCAAACACATCCCGCCAGTGCAGACGTCCAGGGCAAGCACAGGTGCACATGCTCAAAATTTTCCGTTTCCGTATGTACTACCAGAATCCCAGACTGGAGCTTCAAATTGGAGCTTTTTTAGAACAGACCAAGACCAGTTATTGTAGGTGCAAACCTTTCCACCCACAAGCCCACTGGCGTCCTCCCATCAGGCTCTATGCATAACAGGCTCACACGAGGATCCCCCACCAGAAGACTGCACTGTTGATTTTTTCAGAAAATAAAACAACCTCTGAGTTTTATCTCTTTATCTCCTCAGTCCAGAGTGGGGAAAAAGGACACAATCTGTCCTCCCAGTGGGATGTCCCCCTGATTAGATGTCATGAAACAGAGTCGCCCTTTGGTTAAGAATTGCTGGAATACCTCCGACCCATGGTTACTGGAAAGGAGGGGAAAAAAAAGAAACCCTAACTACAGATAAACTCCCCAGGGTTTCAGATCCGTTTAGCAATAAGCTGTGTTGTGAAGGAAACCTGGCCCCAAAAGATAGTTTGAATGCAAAATAAAGATAGTTCACAGGCTTTGAAGCAAGGGCTGGGCTCCTGGGGGAAGCACCAGAACCATAGTTTTGGAGGGTCATTATATTTCCTGCTTCAGACATCATCTGGGTCTCACCGTTCTTTTATGCAACACCTATTTTTAGTCATTACAGGTGCCATGTCCTGCCAGGCAGGAGCCCCAGCAGGGCAGGCCTGGACAGGAGGGGTGAGGACTGACTGCCCAGAGAGGCAGGAAGCTGGACAGGCTGGAGGCAGGCTAGCTCAATGTCAGAGGTGGAAGAGGGGCTATCTCTGGGCTGGACTGTGGGAGCATACCTATTTAGGGAGCAAGACTCTCGGGACTGGGAGTTGGGGGCATTGTTGAAAGGAGATGGAAGGCACAGCACAAGTGAGTAAAGACTCTTTTAAGTCTCCCACAAGGGACCGGACCTCACCGTAAGCCGAGTTATAGGATGTGTGTGATCAAGGCCAAGACTAAGATAGAGACGACAAAACTGACCTGTAAATGGGAATGAGGTGGAGGTGATACATAGAGCTAGGGAGAGAGGGAGGGGAAGAGAGAGAGTGAGAGAGAGAGCAAGGGAGCGAGAGAGCACACAGAGACGCACCCCAGAAACCCTTGACTAAGCAAACTCAGATGCAGGGAGGTGACATCTTGCTCTTTCTTGATTACGGGGCACTGCTTTCTCTTTTATCTCCCTACAAAATCATTTAATTCTCAGTCAGTCAGTAGGTTGTGTCTTCTTTCAGGGCATCTGATAGAGCGCAAATTCCAGTTTTGAGGTCAGAGGCCAAGGGAAAAGGCTCTTGTGTGAGGAAAACTGTCAAGTACATAGGGGATATGTTGTTCTCAGAAGGGGACCGTGGATGTGGGGGTGACTAGGAGCTGCTCCCCAACAGGCCCTCGGTCTAGCTCATCTTACAGACTTCCTGCTCCAGCCTTTGTGGTGCTGGGATGGCAGGTGGGAACTGCCATGCCCAGTTTACAATGCAAACTTTGGACTAAGCATCTCTTAGGAGGTATATTTGGGGCACTGGAATACATCAGTCTTTGTACCATTTCACAAAGACACACAAAATCCACACATAGCTTTCTGAGCTCCACTCATAGAAGGCATGAGTATATGCAGACACACACAGATACAGCCACATCAGAACCTCGCATGGAGACAAACACAGACATGCACCCAACTGTGATCATAATCTGGGCAGCGTATTTCATCCCGTGAGAACATGGCCACTGCTGTCACCGCAAGGCCGGGTGGACTGTTCATTAGTATTAAAACCATGTCACTACTGAAGCACGGAAAAGTCAAATTTATAACATGCCAGACACTTTTAGTATAAAATGCAAATACACCGCTAAGAGAGTCGGGCCTTTGAAACCATCATCTAACTAAATGTCCATGCCTTTCTCAGAGAAATGCTGGATGAACCAAAGCAACATTCCAGAACATTGTACTGACATCAGCAGATGCAACAAAGGACAGGGCAACCCAACTCACACAAGCAGGGACACGAACAGCCAGTGAGACACATCTATGAGAAGCTTAGCATGGCAGGCATGGAGGTCCACATTTCATGGACCTGTCTTTCAGCCCAAGGTGATGGAGGCACTTCCTTGAAACAAACATGACTGGCCCAAAGCGGAAGGCCCCTGGCAGGGCCACCACCACTTGGACATTGAAGACAGTCACCTTCTGAGCTCCCACTCAGGGCTTAGTGGGCACCAAGGACTAATCCTTGTCCTCAAGAAACTCAAGGCTGTTGGGAAGACAGTCTGAAGACATGGTATAAAATCACAGAATCTGCAAAGGGCATGGAAAGGCGGCAGTGATGGGAGGGGCCTTGTGCACCTGCTTCATCATAATGCTGATTTTATTCTCTAAAACCTGGATGCTTTCTGTGTCTCTGGCTGCTTTCTGGTGTCTCTGGCTGACCACCTAACCCTTTAAGGACCAGACCTGTGCCTTGCCCAGCCCATGTTACAAAGTAGGCTCTTTAGTCAGCACCTTTGCCCAGATACTCTCTGAGAAGACTCTAGAAGCAGCTTCAGCCCTAAGACTATTGAGGACAAGGCCAAGGCAGGGGACATCAGCCTAGAACCCTGTCTGACTCGGATGGTGCAAACTTGGAGGGGGTCAGCAGCAGACTCTAGGCTGAAGGGACACAATGGAAAAGCTGACAGGGCTGGGAGATGGCTCCTTGGGTCATGTGCTTGCTATACAAATGTGACAACTAAGTTTGGATCCCAGGTGGCTGTGGAGATCCACATAAAACCTCAGTGTTCAGGAAGTAGAGACAGGGAATCCAGAGGTAGCTGGCTAAAGTAACTGAACTGGGGAACTCTGGGCTCAAATGAGAAATACTGCCTTAACATACACATAGAGTGGTCAAGGAGACATCCAACATCAACCCTAGGCCCTCACATAAGTGTGCATACACATGCACCTGCACATACATACACCTGCACACACATATGTCTATATACATGCAGGTGCACATCAACAGGCATCACACACGTGCAGGAAAAACAACAACAACAACAAAGACAGGCTTAGAACAGCTGGATTTCATCATTCACTGTGGGAGAGGCTGAAGCAGAAGTGGGAAGGTAAGTGCTGTCCAGGCATGGGGGCTTTTCCACCACACCAAGGGTTCCAGGATTATCCTCACCAGCTACAAGCGTTATAAAATTTTTCTTAGAAGGGAAGCAGGGACACTGCCAGATTCGGTTATAAGGAAATCGCCAGGGTAGGACCATGGAGAGCAGAGCAGGCCAGTTAAATCAGGAGACCACTGCAGGGAAGAACCAGGCCATGATGGGGCTGTGTCAGAGGCAGGCTCAACTAGAGTGCAAGGAATGACATACCAGGATACTGTCTTCCCCAGGCCAGCCTGAAAGGCACACAAACTCCCAGGCACACAAAATAGTTTAAAAAACTGACTCTAAGTGGAAAAAAAAAACAAGGCAGAGAGGATCTTAAGCACACAGCCATCCTGCCTACTCAGCAGTGTCGGTCCCCAAAGGCTTCGCACCTCACTCGCACCTCCGAGCGCCCCTCCCCTCGGCAGTGATGAAGACATCTAGGCAGCCAGAGAAGCCCTGAGAAGCAGCAAGCCAGGGAGGGGAAGTACATTACAGAGGCCTGCATCTGTGGCAAGCAGCTGCCAAACACTCTCCATGTGTTCCCGCAGCTGTCGGCACTAGAGCGACGCAAGATGGGACAGAAGGAAGACAGGAACTTTAACTGCAACACACTGTGGGTGCCAGGCAGGTAGGTGGGATCTGCAGTGATGGACGCTGATCCTTTGAGAGCACAGAGAGCCATGGGTTTCCCTGGAGGAAAATGGCCTCACAGGGGCCTTGGTTAGCTAGGCCAGCCCTCTTGCTGTGAAGAGCAGGACATAATGGCCATCACCCCACCAGAGCCAGCAGCCCAGGAAAGCTGTCTGACTGCTTCACCAGCACCTCTTCACTGGATTGCGGGACCCCAGTCTCCATATCTCTCAAGACACAGTATGAAATATCATTTGAGCTGCCAATAACATAGTCCTACCTACACAGTTTGCTGGTGTGGTGGCGATGCCTGCAACCCCTATGCCTAGGGGCCTCTTGCCGAAGAAGCTACAGTTTCTGCCCAGCCTGGGCCTTATCTCTCATAAAACAAAAGCTGAAGTAGAGTGGGAGAATTATCTGAGAACTTTGTGAGCCCTTTACTGCCAAATAGAGACAAGACCCAGGGTGAGGTTGTTCAACCAAAATATGGAATTATTGCTTCTGATGTTCACCGACTGCAAGCTGTGATACAAGACCTGGGCATTGTCCTCCGGGAGCTCAGAAGCTCACTGAGTGTCCACACAGCACACAGGAGTAAGATAGACAAGTTGAAGTTTCACTTATTTTCATTTTGTGTATGTGTCCTGTCTCCATGAATGCACATGCACCACATGCATGAAATGCCTATGGAGGCGAGAAGAGGGTGCTACATACAGGTGTGAGCTGCCATGTGGGTGCTGGGAACCAAACCTGGGTCCTCTGCAAGAATAAAAAGTACTTTTAACTGCTGAGCCATCTCTCCAGCACCAACATTGATTTGGAAGCGGCTGAAAGAGACACAGAAAGCAAAACGTGAATCTGTGCCACGCCCTTCAGCCCAGGGAGAGTGTTCACAGCTGTCGCCCAGGTATAACCATCTGCATGGAACAGGCATTTCAGAGAGTCACAGATTGGGACTCTCCTGCTTGGCCAGTTCTCTTGGAAGCAGGTGCTAAACTTGACACTTTGAAGATCACATCTGTCCACACCAAACCTGTGAGGTCGGTGTCTGGCCCCTGGGTGCATCCTCATGAGAGTGGACTGAGGGTCAGAACTCTCAAGGGCTGACACTATAGATAAAGAGGATGCTCCCAGGAACGTCTCAAATAGTTCAAAGATCACATGAAAGCAAGTGCCTGAGAGTGAAGGCACAAGTAGATACAACCTTGTAGGAGAAGTAAACAAGGGCTGAGGAGATGCGTTAGTGGGTCAAGTCCTTAGCGCACAGTGTGAGTGAGGGACTTGAGTTCAAATACCCAGAACTAAGATAAAGCCAGGTAGAGTAGCACATATATGTAATCCCAGCACTGAAATGACAGGCAGAGAAAGCAGAGTCCCTGGCAAGCTTGTGGGTCAGTACACAGGTGAACAACAACAAAAATATACCTTATCTCAAACAAGTCAATGGCAAGGACTGAAACCCAAGATTTTCCTTTGACCTCCATGATGCATGTATGCATGCACTGTGGAATACACATGCCCTGACACACGTATGCATGTTGTAGGAGGCTGCTTGCTCATTCCCGGATGCCCAGACTTGAAATAATCATACAGAAACTGTATTCATTAATAATTAATTAAATCACTGCTTACCCTATTAGCTCTAGCTTCTTACTGGCTAGCTCTTACATCTTAATTTAACCCATTTCTATTAATCTGTGTATCATCACATGGCTGTGACTTCCCAGCAAGGTTCTAATTTGTCTGTCCCAGGTGGAGGCTACATGGTATCTCCCTGACTCCACCTTCTTTCTCCCAGCATTCAGTTTAGTTTTCTCTGCCTAGCTCTGTTCTACCCTGCTATAGGCTCAAAGCAGTTTATTCATTAACCAATAAAAGCAACACATATACAGAAGGACTTCCCACATCTCTCTCTCTCTCTCTCCCTCTCTCTCTCTCTCGCTCTCTCTCTCTCTCTCTCTCTCTCACACACACACACACACACACATTATTTAAGTAAATATGGGTAAGATAACTCCATACTCAGAGCCAGGTGAGGGATGGGTCACTTCTTGGTGAGAGCCTGGCAGCTGATGCAAGCTGTACTAGTTGCTCTCCTGTTACTGTGAGAAGACACCATGACCTGAAGCAACCAGAAGAATTTCTTTTGCCTTATGGTTCTAAGGGATAAGAGTCCATCATTGTGGGTAGGCAAGGTGGCTGGCAGCAGGCATGGCAGCAGGAACAGAAAGCTGAGAGTTCATTTCTTACACCACAAGCCTGAAGTAGAGAGAGCAAGCTGGATGCAGTGTGAAACTTTTAATCTCAAAGCCCTCCCAGTGGCATGCTTTCTCCAGCAAGGCTGCACCTTCTAAAACTCCCCAAATGCTGCCACCAATTGGGGACTAAGTGTTCAAATGCCTGGGACTATAGGGGACATTCTCAGTCAAACCTTTACACAGCCTTGAAGGAGGTCTGGTTCTGACTGTTTTGTGCCTGGTTGTGGCAGGAACAGATTCAGGAGACAGATCTCTGTGTTCAAAGCTCAGCTCTTCATGTGTCAATGGAGGACAATCCCAGCCTATGGTTATTGAAAAATGACAATCTAGGTAGAACACCTGCCCCAAAATGTGCAGCCAGTGGCAGGTTCCTTCCATGGGGCTTTCTCGCTTCCCACACGCAATATATACTTTCTCAGTTGTAACCAGCAGAACTTGCCCTGGCTGGATATGACCTGGGAAGCTAAGTATGCAGAATTACCAGAACGGCTGAGCTACTGAGTAAGAAAATTGATGGGAACCCAGGGGCTCGATCCCATCGGCATCATACTAGCTGCTAGAAGGAATGTACAGGCAACTGTGCTTGCTGGGGCACCTGCTGCCCCTTTAAAAGGCTATCAATAATCCTTCAAGGTTTTGTTGTTTCACTTAAGTCTCTCTGGAGAGAAACTCAAGGAATCAGCCAAAATTGAAGTCATTCTTGTAGGTGACCTTTGCTCATTATAATGCTAAATTTTCTACCCTGGAGATGTTCCGGTCTGCCATGTTTGAACATGTGACATATGAGGAAGCCTGTTCTCAGACTGAGCATGCTCAATAGATGTGTCTGCCTCTACAGACTATGGCGGAACTTTCCGAAATGAATATACATGAGTTTCGATGGTAAAACACCTTTCTTTGCTGCCTTTCTTTGCTTAGATAGCCACTGCTTTGGGAGTTATCCCCAGTGATCTCCTTACTCATACAGCAACATAACCCTCACTATCTGTCCACTGGTTCCAAATATTGCTTTGTACTCACCAAGGGGTAAACCCATTGTGCCATGCTGCAAGGTCATTTGCTGTATATTACTTTGGATTTGTCTTCGTTGGGCACCAAACTTATCCTAACCATGAGCATCACTTGAAGTCTAGCCTCTTTTTTTCTTACCCCAACCCAGGAAGCTGGGAGAATATCTCCAGGTGGTAATAGTTCTTCAGAATGTTTTAAGTGAATCTGTCTCACCTTACCCTGGAAGTCTTAAAAGATTCCATCCTACTGAAGTATCACTTTTGTGAACAAATGTCCATTCTATAAGATACCAAATAATAAATAATAATAATCCTACCCAAGCTTGATCAGTGAAACAGTGAGCTTCTTGTGGCTACTTACAGGAATGTGAGTGGGGGGACAGGCTGCCTACAAGAACAGGGAGGACTTAAAGGTAGGTGTGTCACCAAAGATCCCACCCCAACATAGGTGACATCCCTGAGCTACCTGAGGATTTGCAGACAGCTCTGCAGGCAGAAGAACTTCCAACTCTCAGCAACTGTCCCTGCTTTTTTAACTTTGAGGAGGACCTTTGTGGACCCTGTATGTTTCAGGAGCTTCCTAAGACTTGTCAGGTGTGTTTGCTTTCCATGTCTGAACAAACTTCCCTCCTGGGGAAAGTTTCAATTTAGAGGAGATACAAAATAGCACCAGCTAGGGACCAAGTTCCCAACACATGAGTCTTCCTTTGTTCTTTTCTTTCCTTTCCTTTCTTTTTCTTCTTTTCTTCTCTCTTCTTTTCTGAAACTTCTTCTCTAACATTTAAGTACTCAGGCTAGGTGTAGGGGTTCATATCTGAGCACTCAGGAGGCAGAGGCAGGAGAATCTCTATAAATTCAAGGCCAGTCTGGTCTACATAATGAGTTCCAGGACAGCCAGAACTACACAGTGAGACCCTGTTTTAAAATACAACAATAAGAATAAACTTAATTGCTCCAAGGAGGAGCAACATTTTATGTCCTAATCAGGGTTGGAACCTGTGATAGAACTGATAATGTTCTTTTCAGAGCACAAATAAGGCTGAGGATCAAAGATGCACAAGCCTCATCAATTGTTTAAAATTGACCTAAATGAGGCTAGACCCAGAGCAGTTACTGCTAGCACCCCTCCTTCAGTGAGTAGTTTCCTAAATCCTTAAAAAGAATAGCTTTATTATTTTTTGAGAATTTCATATGACGTAATTTGACAATGCATCGTCCCTCAACTCCTTTCAGACATAGCCCCACTTCTCCACCTCCCTTCCTGCTCTTTCTATCTTTTTTAAACTATGTAGTCCAATTGGTGTTATACAAATACTCTTGGGAGTGGGGACCACCCTGCTGTGTGGCCAAGCAACTGTGGGCCACACCTTAAAGGAGACTAACTCTCCTTTTCCAGCAGCTATCCATGGCGATTCCTACAGAGATCACAGCTGTCCGAAGTGCAGAGAATAAGAGATCTCAGAGGACTTGGCTCACAATAGGACACACTTAGCACACCCCTCCTCACAAGGTTCAGGGAATCTTCCAGAAAGATATGGCAGAAAGACTGCAAGTACCAGATGTGATGGATGGTGACAAGGAAAGAGTTCTCCAGGCAAAGCAGGGAGGCGGTACGTGTGGTGTTATAGTGGAGACAGCATGCACGAGAGCTGTATACACTCCAGCCAGACAAAATCCCAGCATGGAGGAGGGGAGGCAGGCATGAAGTTCCACCCCATCTAACTAAATCTTAATGCACTCACTAGTGTAGACAGAAGTTTCAGTCCGTTCCCTTCCCCCAGCCCACCCCAGTCCTGCAGCCATTTAGTCCCAAAGAAACATACAGAGGCTGATATTAAATATAAACTGTTTGGCCTATTAGCTCAGGCTTATGATTAACTAGCTCTTATAACTTAAATTAACCCATAATTCTAGTCTATGTTTAGCCATATGGCTTGGTACCTCTTCTCAGTGAGGTATTCTCATCTTGCTTCCTCTGCAACAGGCTGGTGACTGGGTCTCTCTACCTTTCCTCTTCCCAGAATTCTCTTTGGGAAGTCTGGTTGCCCAACCTATACTTCCTGCCTGGCTACTGGTCAATCAGCGTTTTAGTAAACCAATGCAAGTGAGAAATTTTTATAGTTGTATAAAAGCATTATCCCACAGCACGCCAGTCATATCCAGGGAGGCCTGGCCACCTTTGATCCCAGACAGAGCCCTGCTCTCTAAGGCGAGAGTGTCATCATGTAAACATTATGAGACTCCTGGGTACCATTCATCCAAGGAGCCCAGGAGAAGACAAGCATCCTTGCACAAAGTAAGTCATCTTCTACCTCCTTATCAATACAGGTCCTTCCCTGTCTTGGACGACACTACAGAGCCTTTCTTCCTGTCCTTGACTCTAATTGGTTTTGTGGCCCTTTCTCCTTTCTTGTTAAGATCTAGATGGCTTTACAGCGTGCCGTGGTATCCTCTGGAGTAAAGAAATAATTATATTCTGTCAACCTCCATGGCCCTACATTTGGTCACAGAAAGCAAGATCCCACAACTCTCTGTCAAAAAAGCTGGTGATAATACTCTCTAGTCTTTATGTTACTGCTGAATCAACTCCCATGCTCCACTTTTTATTTTGTATAAATGAGACACAAATCAAATAAAAAACACTGCCCATTAACAAGTTGGTTCAAATGCCATATTTCTATTTTTTAAAATCATATTAAAATAAAGAATAGCTGAAGACAAGAGAGAGCCAGGAGGAGCCTTTGTTGGCTCTCTAAGAAGTCTCTTCAGCTTGCATGCCTCTCCCCTTCTACTACGGAGAGCCTGGAGGGTCATGGGTGCTTTCCAGACACACCTGCCATCTGTAGGTATGTGGAGATTATTTCCAAACATGTTTTTGTTCTGTCTTTTCTTCTGGATTCCCATTGTCACGGTCCCTTGAATTATGGGTATAGCAGGGTTACAGAGGGCACAAGAAGATGGCCAGGACACCACAGCTCCAGGAACAGGACTTGATGAGTCCATTCTGCTGTAAGCCCCACCAGAGGGAGTGTCGCCAGCCTCTGCACCAGACACAAGCATCTGCTGGGGCCTCCAGCACTTGTCTGTTCCAAATGTTTGTTAACTTTGCACCTACTTAGAAACACCACCTACCAACTTCTCAACACCAGCTCAACATTAGCTAAGAACTGAAGGAAGCTTAGTGGAAGTTTAGTAACAAGATCTGGGCAGCATTTGCACGAGGGCCTACGGGTGTCACCTCTAATCAGTGGTGGGACAGGAGCTGCACACATCAGCAGCTGTCATGAATAGGGTCACCCTGAAGGGTTGAGTTGTCACAGAGAGTCCAGGAGGACTGTCCGCGAAGAACACTCAGAATCCCAATGGCTTTTCTTATTAAGATATTTACTGCTTAAGATCAGTTTAGTAAGCATAAATTCTATTCTGAATCACATCCATAAACTGTGTTCACAGCTTTAAAAAAAATGAATGTGTTTTTTAATTACGTGTGTGAGTGTGTACGTGTGTGCACATGTGTGTATGTGAGTGAGACACTCATGGAAGATAGAGGTATTGGATTTCCTGGAGCTAGAGTTACTGGTTTGTGTGAGCCATCCAACATGCGAGCTGGAAACCAAACACAGGTCCTCTGGAAGAACAGGAAGTGCTCTTAATCACTGAGTCGTCTCTCCTACCTGATTCTCTTTCTGACTAGATCATTTGAACATAGAAAAATTGGAAATTCCATGTCAGTTGAACAGTATAGTGTGTATGAGTGTAGATACAGGCTAGAGAACAAGAGGCCACAGGAGGAGAAAGAGTTGTTGGACGATGGAGGAGGGAAAGAGAACACCGGAGACTAGAAAGAAGAAAGGAGGCTGGGGCCTGGTGAGGGACAAGGAATATATCTGGAAAAATTTTCCCCTTCTGCAATTCTTTCTTACCACATCCCCACACCATAACGCATGCTCCTTGTCTTCAGTTTTATCAAGACTATGATATATCTACCACGTAGTAGACTTTACACTCCTGCAAACAAAACAAAACACAAACTCGATGGAGCAACAAAGAAACAACATGAATCTCTCAACTTTCTGTGTTAACCTCAGAAGTCTTTATAAACAATTAAATAAATTCATATTTCCTGGGCTTTAAACTTGAGAGTCAAAGAATAAAAATTCAGTTCAAATAAATTTACAAATATTTAACATCTCAAGTCAAATGTACATAATTGGTCTTTTCTTCATTAAAGTTGTTGGCTCAGAATTATTATATTCCATTTTCAACACATTGTTAATTTTCTCTTTATTTATTTTATCACTGTGTTAAGAATTCTTAGAACAAAGCTGTTTTTGACCTAGGTTAATTCTGTTTTATTTCTATAAATACATTCTGGATACAAAATTATTTACTTTTCTTGAGATAGATTAGTTAGTAAGTTTTGATTTTAAAAAAATCCCAATAACGCATCTTCCAAGGTTTCTTGGCGTCTTTAGCTTAATTTAATGCATTTTATGTCCTGTTGCCTCTTGGGTTTGGACGGGACTCGGGGTGTTGTTTAGTTGGTATTTTCTGCCGAAGTCCCAACTGTCGCTGTCATTCTTGACCAGAGACGGGGGTTATCTCGCGCCTGCTTCCCATAGGCCATGCCTATTTCTTGCATAACAGTTTAATGGCCCAGTGCCTAGCCACAGGGGCAGCTGTCATCATCTTGGCCCTTACTCTGAGAAGAAAAGGATGGAAAACAAGATTAGTCATTGAATTGTCTAGGGCATCTTTGTCTGTGCTCCTCTTTGGTTTGTAGACTAAAGAGAACCTGGCGAAGGCGTCCTTTGTCTTTCCAGTAAGCTCACGTCACACTTATCCTTATGAAGAGAGACATCTGACTTTCGTATTCACACCAACACTGTGTGTTTGATATTCACTAATTCATTCTCTTTTGAATCCCTGTATGCATGGCGTGTGTGTGTTTGTGTGTTCACCTGTGTCATTGCAGATGGACATGTGTTGTCACATGGGCATGGTGGAGGTCAGAGGGCCACCTCAGGTGCCGTTTCTCACCTTCCACCTTGTCTGAGACAAGGTCTCTTGTTGATCCCACTGGGTGCCACAAGCAGTCTGGCCCAAGAGCTTCTGGGGATTTTACTGTTTCAGCCTCTCTCTGTGTAAGAGCATTGGGATTATAGAGGGTACTCTAGTGCATGGCTTTTCACACGCATTCTGGGGATCCAAAAACAGGATCTCACACAAGCCTGGCAAGTCCTTTACCCAGTGGGCCTTCTCCTTATTAATTAATGTCTTCGTTCCTTCAACATATATTCAGTCCAGCCAAACATAACCCTCTGTGAATCAGGAAAGAGAAGAGACCTACTGTGAGAGAAAGACACAGAGAGGTGACAAGACCTTCTGGAAACCTGCAGGAAGGTCAGCACCCCCAGGGGCTGGCACACAGCAGGTGGGACACCCATGCACGTCACATGGAACTGGACCCAAAAGAACTTCAGGTCTCTAATCTGACAAGGTATCCACATGGCCATGCACGCACAGCTCAGCCTGAGAGATGTGTGTCTCAATTAGCAAGCAAGCCATTAGACTCCCACATAACGTCTACGCAAGGACGTTCCCACCAGACAGTCCCCCCCCCGTCTTTCTCCCTCAATGTTGGAGGGTATGTTACTAATAAAATCTTGGAAGCGAGATGACCCAGAGCTCTTGTTTTTGTTTTTAGTTGGCATACAATGTATACACAGCAAAGGGCATAAAGATTTTGAACATTCAGTGCCATTGGTCTTGGCGATTATAACAGCTGAAAGACAAGCACTTTAACAAGGTGGAGACCATTTCCATGGGCCCAGAAGCCTCTGTCTGCCTCTCCCTAGACTCTGAATGCTGAGTTCATTCTGACCCATCCTAGAGCTTCACACGAGAGGAGTCCCGTGGGGGCATTCTCACTGCTTGGCTCTGACGTTCGGAAAGTGTCACTTAGGCATTCTCTTCTATCCGTGGTTTTTTCATTTCTCTTGTGGAGTATCACTCCCTGGTATAGGGAGGCAGTCGTCTGCTTAGCTGTTCTCCTACCAGTAAAAACTAGCACTGTCTCCATTCTTTGACGATTATGACTGAGACATCTATAATCATCTTCATCGAAGTCATTTTGTAAACTTATGTTTTCACTTCCATGAGTAATTACTTAGTAATTTCGTATTGCCAAGCCATAGAGTAGACACAGCTCAGTGTTTTAGGAATTTACTAAACAGTTCTCGAAAGGGGGTGTGAAGTTGTACAATCCTATTCAGATACATCACATTTGGCATGGGTGAACTTTTATCTTGGTCATTTTCTTGTAGAACATTATTAGGATTGATTCAGAGCAATGGTCCCATTCTCTCCATTGCTCTCTGCCAGGATTATACCAGTCTCATGAGGTTGGGCTTTTCATTCTTCCTGGTCTCCAGTGTGTCCCCAAGATCTGTCATATTGCGTGCCATGTCATTGGCCCTTATTGAGAGTCTGAGAAGGAAGAGATGTCCGCTCTCCAATCAGCTCTGAAGCTACCCCTCTTCCATTTGTGTGCAGCAAAATCCCTCCATAATACCAACACCTCCCTAAGCAAATGCACAGATTTCTGGCAATGCCTGTGCAGGGCCTTCTTCTCCCAATCTGGGGTCCTGATCTGGCTTCACAGAGACTCCAACCATTTCTTTCCATCATCTATCCACACCCCAGATCAAGCCCTAAGTTGTTACTATTTCTCTTACAAATTTATTTATTTACTTACTTTCTTGTTTATTTCTTGAGATGGAGGCTTATATGGTCCAGTTTGCCCTAGAGCTCACTGTATGGTCTAGAGTGACCTTGAACCTCTGATCTTTCTGCTCCCCATTCCCAGGGTTCTGAGATCATGGGCAGAACTACCACACCTGGTTTATGCAGTGCTAAGGGACCACACCCAGGACTTCTACTGTTCCACTCACTGAGCCAGGCCCTCCTTGTACAAATTTACAGATTCTATTTATAAAGCTGCAGCTTTATCAAATAACAGACAGAGTCATTATCAATACATATCGCTGTTTGGGTGATTCTTTTTAAAGGGCCAGCTGCTTACCAAAGCCAACAAACCATCCAACGGTGGCTCAGGTAGACAGCACCGGACACAAACGCTCCTGCTTCCTGTGCCTTGCTCTGCCGAGTGTCACTCTCCCTCTCCTGAGAGTGTTTGAGTCTGATCCTCTCAGCCAAGTGGCAGATGGAGAAATTGTTTGCAATAGAAATGAGAATATTTTATCAGACTTCCTACAAATGGGGCCCACTGAATTTTCATCTGCCAGCTAAGCACTGATCAAAATAAGGGGGGGCTCTCAACAGGATATCCTGTAAGGGCTCCTCAGGAACGTGTGTGTTTTTGGTCAGCAGTCAGGGGAGAGATGATAAATCTCTAAGGGCAAAGGAGTGCACCATGGAGCAAACACTTCCCTGGTCCTTCCAGCCTTCCGAAGGCCGCACAGCAGAAGGGAACCTGGGTCAGGATCCAGGAAGTCTGTGTTCCAGACCTGGTTCTGGCCCTGACTCCTTAGGTCACTGTCTGTTGGTGATGTCACTTTTCAGGACCTCAATCTTCCATCTGTACAATAGAAAGAATGAATTCTCTTCCTACCAGCTGGGTTGTGAGTCCACATGGGGAAGTGAGGACCACAAGTTGTTTACCAGATCTTTTGTTCTTATCCCTCACAGACAGCTTCATAGAATAATTGCTACCGATGTTTATTAGACAAGTACTATATGCCGGGTATGGGTCAAGTAGATATGTGTGCACAAGGCATGAATTACCTCCGTCAACACTAATCAACCCCCGGGAGGGGATGCAAGGGAGGTCACCAAGAATACATGAAAGGGTAACTCATAGTAACGGACAGGCTAAAGACTCGCATTTCAGGAGTGCCTGGCATCTGACTAGCAGATGCTTCCAGAAACCAAGGCTTAGGACAGCCTGCAAGAACAGGTAATGTCCTCCCTCACAGGAAAATTAAAACAGAAAAGCAGGAAGATTTCCCAAGAGTGACGCTGCCTCTCTCTCGCTAACACACACAAATGAGACGTCAAACACAAGGGCTGCTGGCCCCACATCAGCATGGCGAGAGCCTTGACTGCGTGTTGTCTCGCTGCCGGCTGCTTTGACCCTTGGAGTAGGTAACGCTTTAGGCTCGGAGATGGTGAAGTTGAGACACAGAGAGGAACTTGTCTCAGAGGAAAAGGAGGAGACAGAGGTGCTTTTTCGAAATCTAGGAGCTGTTTGTTAATGAGTTTCTCATTTTGAAATGTCTTTCAGTTGAGGGAAAACTGGTTTTCCCTAAGGCTGCACCCTGCTCCTTCAGAAGTTATAGTATAGTAAGTAGTTAGTCCTGAAATCATGCACACACAGCAGGTTGTGTTTATAGAGCTCTCTCTCTCTCTCTCTCTCTCTCTCTCTCTGTGTGTGTGTGTGTGTGTGTGTGTGTGTGTGTGTGTGTGTGTGATAGTTTGGTGGATAGATGCAGGGAGACTTGATTCCCATCTCTGCTCTGTTGCTTCAAGCCATATGACCTACGTAAACCACGCGGCTGCTCTGAGCATCCATCGTCTGACTCAGAAACAGAGTAAGGACTGGGGCCAAGCCACTGGGCATCTCAGGGGCACCCTGAGCTTCTGTCTGGACACTGGCAGGGTGAGCCTGTACAGAGTCATTCTCAGATGCCTACATGGCATGTGTGCTCTGTCATTCTAGGATCTAGGACCGGCACAGGAGGGACCACAGGTGGCACTGGGCGGGGGGGCCTGTGTCCCCTTTGTGCTGCAAAGCTCCAGCCCCAGGCCCTCTCTGAGGTTCTCAGAAAACACAAGCTGGATCCAAGGCGCCTGTTTCAGGCTCGCTTGTGTTTACCCCACCATCAGGAGGGTGCCATTTAGCCAGAACCATCATTCGCAGTCACACCAAATGGCCCGTGGAAGAAAAGTTGGTTACACTCAAAGAACAGATGACAAGTGACAGGCCCTGCTCCCGCTTCCCTACAGTAACAGAAGACACCAGCAACTGCCGTGTGGTCCAAACACCAGAACACAGTTCTGCTTTCAAGCCCTTGCGATCTGCTGTATTCGCCCCTTCCCAGGGATGGAAGAACTGCCCCTTGTTCCCAGTGCAGTCAGGCAGCCCTGCCTCCAAAGCCACACATGGGCAGCACCCTCCCACTCCAAGTCTGAGTCCTGATGCTCAATTTCTTTCTTTCCCTTCTTTCTCCTCTCTCTCTCTCTCCCCCTCCTCCTCCTTCTCCTCTTCCTCTTCCATCTTCTTCTTTGCAAGTAAAAATTAACTCGCTCGAGCCCTCAAGAGTATGTTTTTACCTGTTGGCAGTACACACACCTGACATAGGGATGGGTGCATTATATTAACTGGACTGATTTGGCCATTTCCCAGTGTGCACAGATATCAAAACATTACATTGCACATCATCAATACATTCAGGCTTTTTCTTTTGTTATTTTTAAATAAAAATACTTTGTAAAAAAATATCACTTCATCTTTCTGCATCTGGTGTTCACACAGTGAGCAGGACAAACAGGGAAAGAAATAGTTCGAGACCAAGAAAGAAGGGAGGCAAAAAGATGGCAGATGCTTGCATGCTTGGCCCCATGCATCACTGAACACAGTTGAATTCACCTTGCCAGGCAGGCCATGTCTCTAACCCTTTATTTTGGCTAAGGAAGGGAACCCCAAGCCTTCTCCAGTAAGCAACTGACTACTGACCCGAGGCCTAGGGATCAGGTCAAGCTCCAGTCAGATGGGGCCTGTGGGACTCCCCACACCTCCTCCCGGGTAACCCTGTAGCTCTAGCTCTACCGTCCCAGAACCAGTGAACGCTCATATCACTTTTACAAAATGGACCACTGATGAACAGCTGAGAGGCATCCATGTCTGAAAACTGCTGTCTCCGGATGGAAGCGATACAGATGGCCCAGAGGACCTTCCAGGAGAGAGAATTAGTTGCCAAATGGTTGTGCCATCCAAAAGAGAGAGGGCGCAGTGAAGGCAGCAGTGTCATGTCCTCAGAAGGAGCCTGCTTCCTTTTCCGGGAGTTCTGATCCTATGGGAAACACCAATCCCTCTTCCTGGCCCTCATCCTCTGCGGAGCACACCGCCCAGCAAGCCTACCATCTCAAAGCTGGGGAGCAGGCGAGCCTGGACCTGCCAACCTCAACTGAGTCTCTGAAGCATTTGTTATTTTTATGGGTCCCCGAGTGCTTCTCTTGAATATTAATTTTCTTCAATTCTTTAAGTATATATTAGTTATTACATATTTTTGATTAATATTTGATGGCCGCTTAGGCTGCCAAGAGCGCCCATAAATTTTCCCAATGGAATCTGATGCTAGGTGAGTGTGGGAGACCCCTTATGTGGAGCAAAGACATTAATCATTTTAAGTCTCTGACTCCACACCTTAATACCCAAAGATATATTGCTATGAAGCCCATAACACGCCATTAAAAATGAATGTCTTGTGGCAGTTTTCATGCCTGCAGAGTTCAGGGCAGGGGGTGGGGTGGGAAACCTGAAACCACAGAACCCAGGGAGTTCATGATTCCTCTTTGCACACCTTTCTTTATGGATTCCCTGTTATTATAGAATCAGTTACATGATTTTAGGGCCTTGAGCAAAAGAATAAAGAGTCTTCAAAAATCATGACATAATTTGACATAGAAACAGCAGTTTTCAACCAAGCCCAGTGCCTTCTAAAGCATGGGGCCCTGTGGGACAGCACAAAGTCCATCTCACCTTTCCCTGCCCTCTTCAGCACCCTCCCCTCCTTCTATTTTATCCTTGGCTTCTATCCGTGTTTAAAAAAAAAATAAACAATTTACTAAGATGCTATGAAGGGCCCTCTAAGTTTAATAACTGGGTCCTGTTTGTCAACCCCTATTCTGAATATATATATATATATGAGAGAAATATACTTAGAAAATAGATATAGATTAGAAGATACATGGATGATAAGTAGTTAGACTATAAATGGTAGGTCATAGATAATAACGATAGAGAGATGATTGGTAGAGAAATGGATGATAGATTATAGATACATAGTTAGAGGATAGATCATAGACAGAAAGACAGAGAAATAGATAATAGATAATGGGTAGAAAGGTAGATGATAAACACATAGATGCATATTATAAATTGAAAATAGACAGCAGATAGAAGATAGCTAGATAGATAGACAGACAGACAGATGACTGATAGACAGATGATAGACAGATAGATAGATGATTGATAGATAGATAGACAGACAGATAGATGGATAGATAGATATATAGACAGATAGACAGATGATAGATAGATAGATAGATAGATAGATAGATAGATAGATAGATAGACAGACGATAGATAGATAGATAGATAGATAGATAGATAGATAGATAGATAGATAGATGAGCAGGCAGGCAGACAGATAGATGCAGGTGTGGATATGAAGTCCATGGTGCTTCACTTCCATGCAGAACATCAATGAATGCAGAGCTCACATGGATGACGGTTGGTGCATGCAGGAGACCACTGCAGTCGTGCTGGATAAATATTTTAACTTGGCCTGGTTTAGAAGAAAGTCTAAAACCATAATGCAGAGTATGAGTCCATGAACAACCTTCCTCTAGTCAAAGGCAGACAAGCACTGGGCAGCTATACATAAGGAAGACGGGATCTTCTGAGCTCCAGATGCCCACTTGAACAACAACAAAAGACAGAAGAGATTGTCTCCAGCCTCAAGGTTTCTCCAAACCAGACATCTGACCTAGTCTGGAGGGGACTCGCTCCCTATCCTGGGGAGACCTCTGCAGTGACGGCGTTTCCTGTGGACATACTGAGCCTTTCACGGTTCAGTCCTGCCCACTACGGAGAGGGCCCTGTCTCGGGTCACAGGCGTCTCTTCAGGGTCTGGGAGGCGACAGTATCTCTGCTTGCTACAGTGCTTTGCTCTGCACGAGGAATGGGTTGCAGAGAGGCAGGGGCAGTGGTTGCCTTAAAACATTTGCCTAGACTGAATAGTTCACTTGCTCTGACAGTGTTCAGTAGAAGGTGGCCAAAGTCAGCCCAACTTAAAAACCAGAAGTCTCTGTGTAGGGAGATGGATCGATGGGTAAAGTACTGGCCTTGTGAGGACCTGAATTTGATCCCTGTTGTGGGATAATCTTTTTGTATACTGTAAAGATGTGTCTCTGCCTAAGGCACCTTCTGATTGGTTTAATAAAGAGTTGAATGGCTAATAACTAGGCAGGAGAGAATAGGTGAGATTTCTGGGGGAGAAAGAGGAACTCTGGGAAGAAGGGATGTAGAGAGATGCCAGGGAGACACAAAGCAAGTCAGACATACAGAATGAAAGAGAGGTAAATAGCGACATGGCAGAATGTAGATTAATAGAAACAAGGTCATTTAAGTTATAAGAGCTAGTTAGGAACAAGCTTAAGCTAAAGACCAATCTTTTATAATTAATAATAAATCTCTTTGTTGTGAGTTTGGGGCCCAAAGGAAAGTCCAACTACAGATCCTAGACCCATTGTATGGGCAGTGCAGGCTTGCTATACTAGGGCTGGGGCAAAAGAGACAGGGGAAGGGGACTTCTAGAGCATAGAATAGCATACCTGGCAAGTTCCAAGCCAATACAAAGCCTGCCTAGAAAGAAGGAAGGAAGGAAGGAAGGAAGGAAGGAAGGAAGGAAGGAAGGAAGGAAGGAAGGAAGGAAGGACATAAGGAAGGAAGGGATGGAGGGGACAGTCATGTGGTACATTGAGTTTCATAAAGACAATGCTGGGCCAAGCAAGAGCCAGACAGGCACTGGGCAACTCTATGCCTCACAGAGGAAAATCAACTAAACACGGGCAAAGGAGAGCTAAGAAGCTGAGAGGCAGAACATCAGTACAAGCTTGCCAGGAGGGGTTCAAGAGGAAGCCTGGATGCCTCTGTCAACTTCTTGGGGGCTCTCTAAGAAGTCTCAGAGAGGTGGGGACCATGTCTGCGGGGGAAGCAAAGCGGAGGGGGGGATGTGCAGACATGACAGAGGCTGACAAGGCTCCCTATGAGAGAGAAATGAAAATCTGCATCCCCCCAACGGGAGACCAAAGAAAAGTTCAAGGACCAAGTGCCCTCAAGAGGCATCCTTCGGCCTTCTTCTTGTTCTGTGCTGAGCACTGTCCCCAAATCAAAGGAGGCCATCCTGGCTTATCCACTGGTGATGCTGCCAAGAAATTGGGAGCCATGTGGACCAACGCTGCTGCAGATGACAGGCAGCCCTGTGAAAAGATGGCTGCCAAGCTGAAGGAAAAATACAAAAAGCACACTGCTGCCTACAAGGCCAAAGGAGAACCCGATGCAGCAAAAAAGGGGGTGTTCAGGGCTGAAAAGAGCAAGGAAAAGAGGGAAGAGGAAGAAGATGGTGAATGAATTGGTTCTACTGCAGTTATTTTTTCTTGTCTATAAAGCATTTAACTCCCCGATACATGGCGTAAGATTTTTCTTTTTCTGTATAGTTAACACACTTCTGAATATGTCTTTAGATGACCCTGTCTCTGTGGTGGTTTCAGTAACCACTAACCTTGCCTGGTACAGTCTGGGGTTGGAAACAGACATGGAAATTCAAAGCAAGCTCTTGCTGGCGCACCTCACACAAATTAGTTATATATGGGGAGCATACTGCTTTGTTTTTGTTTTTTTTTAATCTTCAGTTATCTCTGATGCAGCTTATACAAAGATAATTGTTCTGTTAATTGAATACCACTCTGTAGTTGCAAATAATAATAATAATAATAATTGCAGCTACTTGTTGACATTCTGAATGCTTCTAAGCAAACAAAATTTTTTATTAAAAAAAAGTGAATGGCACCCAAAGAATGATACTCAAGGTGGACCTCTGACCCTCTCATGTACATTCAAATACACACACACACACACACACACACACATACGCACACAAACACTTGTGCATACACAGGCACATACACATGCACACATACACACACGCACACATAATTATATGCACATACACTAGAAAAACATAAACATGCATATAAAAAAATTGAAAGAAACCAGGAGGCTCTCTCTATTCCTACTTCCTAAATTGACTGGGGGGAGGGGATGATGGCAGGATTCAGGATGAGAAAGACGGGGAGGAAGATGACACTGCTGACGGCCCTGACTGGCTCAATCAGATCTCCCTACCCTCATAACGAGGCAGGACGCCACCCTCCCTGCATGCCTGCCCATATTTCAGATATTTCGGAGGTATGCTTGGACACGTTCATTGTCTCTCAGTCTCTGAACTAGAAGCAGAGTTCAGACTAAAGCAGACTGCATTACTGTCCCCTCGAATGACCTGTGCTACATGGTCAGTGCCCATGCCTGGAGCCGGGGCCTGGGATTGATTGGCACACTCTGAATGTGTCCTGGAGCCACTGGCTCATTCCATCAAATAGGCCATAGCAGCTACTCACTGAGGACCAACTTCTGACTGGGTCCAATAAACAATGTCTGCACTACAGCCTACCCCCTCCCGAGAGTCTATGGTGGGTACCATGTATCATCTCCTAGAATCCTAGGATCTAGGAAGCGTCTCACCATAAAAGACTTATAGATGTCTCCGTGGATAAAATGCTTGCCATGCAAGCCTGGGGGCCAGAGTTTGCATCCCCCAAGCCCCCCAAAAAGTCAGGAAGATGTGGTGACCACTTGCAATCCAAGCGCTCGGAAGGCACAGACAAGTGATCCCCAAGGCAAGTTCTGGCTAGACCAGGGGAATCGGTGAGCTCTGGTTTCCACAAAATGTCCTCTCTAATGCATGAAGTGTAAAGTGGCTGAGGAATACCCAACATTGACTCGGGCCCTCCATGGTCATGTATGACATCACACATGTGTACACACACATGGAGGAGCATGTATGCATATGTGCATTCACATGCAACACACAGACAGACACACACACACAGGATTTCAAGGGAGCTTTGTCCTGCCTCCCATGTCTGGGCTCCTCCGCCCGCTTCACTCCTGAGCTGCCTTAAGCCGCATCCTTTCCTGTCTGCTGCGATCTTCTGCACTGATGATGGAGCCCAGAGCTCCACCCACCTACAGTTAAAGCTCTCCAGTGTTGCTTTAGTCCCTCTGACTGTGGTCTAGGGCTCCATTTCCCCAAGAGCCTCATCTTTTCACAAATGCAAATAAAGGGGCATTGGCACGTAGTCTGGTGGGCCACAGCAATGACGCAGCAGACACTCACACAGCTCCCCCATTCACAACGCCCCTTGTCCTTACACCCCTTTGCTCTGCTCATTCACTGCCTGATACTTATTTAGTTCTGTGGGAATTACTTAAAACACTGGTTTTAGAGCTATTTCCTCCCTAGTGGACAGTTGGTAATATCTAGAAGCAGTTTTGGCTGTCAGCAATGCAGGGGTGCTACTGGTATATGCTGGGTAGAGGTCAGGCATCTGGCTGCTTGTCTACCCCACAAACCCCACAGCAAAGACTCGGGCAGCTGCAATGTCGATTGGGCCAGAGAGTAGAAGCCCCAGTATAGACCAGGATGGACTAATTTCTGCCACTCTCCCTGTGTCCTCTGCTGTCACATCTAGTTGATCAGGACATTTGTCCCCTCAAAGCGCTGTTCTGAACCCAGAGCCCTCTCCACACAGGGCTTCGGGCAGCCTCTTCTGAGTGGCGGATGGCAAACTGCAAAATGAGCTGGACTGGCTGTCCTCACCCTAGATGCTTTGGGTGCTGGCTGTGTTTGCCTGTAATAACACTGCAAACATTCAGAAGAGGAGATCAAGCCATCTGTATGCAACATGACCTCCAGTCACTCTGAGATGAAGAAGGGAAATGAGAAAGTAGAGGGAGAGAAGCAAAAGAATGAAATAGAAGGAGGAAGGCTGGACCAAGTGTCTGTAGAAGGAAAAGAGGAATAAGAACTAGAAAAATGAAGTTCCAAGTAAGTTACCACAGGCTGGAGAGATGGCTCAATCAATAAAGTGGATATAGCCATGCAAGCAGCATGCATATCCATCTCCAATACACATGGTTTTAAACACTCAGGCACCACAGTGCACTGTTTGTAATCCCAGCTCCAAAGAAGAAAAGGAAGGCATCTCCCTCAAGCTCCCCGACCCGCCAGTCTAGGTGATTCACACTAGTCCCGGGCTCAGGGAGAGACCTTGCCTCACAAAACAAAATAGTAGTTAAAGAAGACATTCTGTGCTGACTTATGACCTCACATGCACACACATACTCACGTGCTCACAGGAACAGCCCCGCCCCCAGACCATAAATGCACCATTAAAATCGACACCTATGGAGTAAGTAGAGCTGCCCCTCCTGAGCTGTCTTGTGTGTTCTGAAGGAGCCACCCCCAGTTTCCCTGCAGTCAGAAGTGAACTCTTGGTCAGGGTACCTAGTCATTTTGTCTGTAGACAATGCACTTGACCCAGCCTTGCCATGGGAAATGCCCAGTTTCTCCCAGTTGCTACCCAATCTAAACACAGAGCTTCCTGCCAAGGGTAGAGAAGATTTACCCTTTGGTTGTCAATTTCTCAAAGACTACACAGAGCACCTTAGGGAGTTGCCTCCCTATAGTTTGCTGGCCTCATCTTGGTGGGGACCGTAGACTCAGACAAGCATTTACCCTAATTAACACTGCAACAAATGGCCAACAATAGGAGCAATTAGCGAAAACAAAATCCCATAATGTCTCTTGTTGATAGAGTCTTGATGGATAAATTCTGAGTGTTTTTATAGCCTAGGTCTTAGAAGAGATTTTGGCAGACCCTTAGTATTTCAGGGTCTGTGTCATTGGAATGACAAAACCACATGTCTGTTTTTAATTTTTCCCTAAGAAATGTAAAAAGTGTTAGCAAAAATTCTCACCTATGTGAAATACATGCCTTGGAAAACAGCAAGCCTTCCTATTGAGCTATCAAATTGATCAATTTGCTGGAGAGAAACCCTCTCTGAAGGAGGCACATACCATTCTGGCACTGTGAAACTTGGGAGGTTTTATTTTTTCCTCCTACAGCCCTGCCAACCACAAGCCCAAGTACAGCCTGTGTCTCAGATATGGGCACGCATCTCTCTCTACCAGCTGAACGCGCACTAAGGGACAGAGTGTTTGCTTAGTCTGCCTTCCTGTGCTCAGCTTCCACCAAGGCCAGGCTTGTAACCCTGTTCCACTGAAATTAATTTTTTTCCTTTAACACATTCCTATTCTCAGAGTCCATCTGTTAAGGCTTTTCATCGGCAGCATATTTGTGACCCCATGCAAATTTCCACAAAAGAGCCTTCTTTGTCCATAATAGAATGCAATGGTGTCTACCTCTTCCATGCAAGAAAGCTGTTTGGATATGGTCCCAGGTTCAGGAGAGAGAAGATGGAGGAGAGAAAGGAAGAGGCTGTTCTTCTATGTAGCTTCCTTCTTGGTTTCTACTGCCTTCTCTATAGGGCATACATAAAGGAGCCACTGAGAGGCATCATATGGTCACTCTCTGGACATTCAAATGGGTTTAGTAAAAACTGGGGCAGGGGAACATATGAATCAGGGTTTGCATAACCACAACGCAGTCTGAGAAAATTCCCGCCAAGACGTCCTAGAGCCATCGCCTTTCACCCCGAGCAGGCGAGCTCAGCACAGGTTGTCTTATGCCTCTTCATGTTCTGGGTGCCCGTCTGATGGGGCTATGAAGACCCACAAAGCCAGGGCCCCTTCCGTCACCTTTGCTCCTGCACGGAGAGAGCAGTTCTCATGTTTTCTCTCGGCTCATCAGCTCAGGGCTTGCTGACTACTTGAGTTTTCAGATGATATATCAATGAGGCATTTAAACAGAGCAGTTCATACGCAAAAATTCTGTCTGCTTTGTAAAAGATTATCCTTTTATAAACATTCTGCAGAAAACATAAAAGCAAACAAGGAACAGCACACAGGACAGGAAAGATGTGAGCAGGGAGATTAATACTGAATGGGCTGAAATGAACGGCCCCACGAAAACCAGGTCCAGATACTTTGGCTGCAGTGACACATAAATAATGGGAATGACACATCATTTATTCGGGATAATGAGTTGATCCAAAGTGAAGGCCCCGGACGAGAGATTAAAGATTAAATATCCATCTCCTGATGAATATCAGTAGCCAACTTTAACCTTTTCCTTCCAAAAGTACAGTTTTACTTGAATAATTTTATGTCCTGCATTGAAGTACAATCCCTAAGATCAACAGGGAACTCCACTTGAAACATTCTCTCAGCTGGTAGAAAATGCTGTTTCCCCTTCAAGGCAGGAGGTCGGATCTTATTTGTAGGCTAAAGCCTCTGAAAGCCACAGCTTAATAAAATAGATTTTGCCCTCGTTATACTACTGCATTTGAAAAACCAAGTGTTGGTTTCTTCAGAATTGTAACAGCCCCTACTAGAAGAAGGCTTGTTAAGACTCAGGAAGTAAACAGAAATGATAAGGTTTAGGAAACAAATAATCCACAAGTCTCAGGAAGTTTCTAAAGCTTACACAACTCACAAGCCCTATTGCCCTCCTCCCCGACCACCAAAAGTTATAACAATGGTAGCAACTGGTGGGCTGAGGCTCTTCTGATGAGCTGCCTGTAAGTCGGGCAGGGAGCTCCAAGGACTCAGCTTTTGTGAGTCATCTCCCATGCTGGCGTGGGACTTCAGCGATGCCACTGCGTTTAAGTCCCTCACTGTAAGTTACCTCAATAAACCTCATTGTTTCACTAAGCTAGATTTGGGTAGACTTCTTTCTTTGATCTCTCCTTGATTCCCTACCTGGGGTGAACGGATATTTGTGAATGTTCTCCCCAAGTCACATAACATCTACCTCAGGGGTTTCCCCTCACATTCCCTCCTTATTTGTTAAACAATAGAAGTTTCTCAGAAGAAACA
Source organism: Ondatra zibethicus (assembly GCA_004026605.1). Lineage (NCBI taxonomy): Eukaryota > Metazoa > Chordata > Mammalia > Rodentia > Cricetidae > Ondatra > Ondatra zibethicus. Next base: position 121,456 of record PVIU01000676.1, read on the forward strand.
GAAATGCAAGGCTGGTGCTTCCTAACATGACAAACCCACAGAGAACCAGCAAATTCCATGGAGGGGAAGTAAGATGAGCGATGGGGACCCTGTGCGATCTTTACCCCACTGATGAGGACCCTGAGGCCCCAGGCAAGAGCATGTCCAAGGCCAAGTGCCATCAGTAGCTGAAGCAGAGCTGGGAAAGACCCCTGCAGCCTTTTGCTATAACCCTGACTCTTTCCATTGTACCTGCTGCCTCTTTACCCATCAAACTGTAAACGATGACCAAGCAGGTCCCTGGAAGAGCCAGCACCCACATCTAAAACTAAAAGCCTGGATTCATGGAAACACTGAAACAACTAACTGAAAGCTTTGTGTAAAGAAGGGAGCGAGATGAGCCACAGCAGCAGGAAGAATGCAGAAGATATCAAAGGAGACATGCCTTCCAGATGCACACAGGGCCAGGTGCTGCCCTCCGCAACCTTAGCATCACTCCAGATTTCCCTGTGTCCTCAGTGGGCAGGAGAATTCAGGGAAGAAGGAATCCTATGGGCTGCTCATATCTTGGAACCAAGTGGCTGCTCACTGGTCATAACCCCAAACCAGGACAGTGTTTTGATGTCTGCAGATACCAATGGAGTAGGAGTGCAACACGGTCCAAATGAGGCATTACAAACATACAATACAACAAACACAGAAATCCAGACCACCAACCCAGCCTGACATCACTGCAGGTGAATTCCACAGCCACTCACTTACAGAGAGCAAGGTTGGGATTTGGCTGGCATCCCGTATGATACTGGTTTAGTGGTTTCAGTCTCTGCTCCAGAGAACATGTAGCTCCGTGTCAAGCTAATGTGATTGCACCATGGACAGACCCTGTCATCCTGTCTCCTGTCCTGATTCCCCTCCCACCCTGCCCCCACCAGGGATGAGCAACGGGGAAGTGTGTTATTTTTCACTTTGCACGTATTTGCATGCTAATGCTGCCCAATGCTACTTGGAGAGAGAGAAGAATTTGTGCTTGAGAGCAAGCTGTTCCAGACTTCTCAGTGGTAGAAAGAGGATGCCCGTCCTTTCTGTCTTGTCCTCTTAGTAAGTCAACTAAACTTGATCATCTCAGAGGCAAAAATAATCGAGTCACTTCCTGGATAAGAAAGGTGTTACTGGAAACAGCCACCTTCTTGGCAGATCAAAATAAATGTGATTAGTGTGTAAGTCAAGTTCACACTCAGATGGAAGAGGAGAGCCAAGATGGTTGCAAGATGTGCAACTGCCATTTGGGAAAGGAAGAGGCTGCTCAACAGAGGGCTTCACCGGGAGCCACAGAAAGGAAGGCCACTCGTTCAAACCTTTTTGATCGTTTGAGTATTAAGGACCCAAAGGAAAAATAGACCCATTCAACTCCTTAATTATAAAAGCACACCTTGAAGGCATCATAAACGTGTTTCTATATTTTTTTCTCAAGAGATTCTAAGTGACCAGGTGTTAGTCATTCTGAAAATGAAACCCGGAATCTATGCGGGTAGGGGTAGGAGGAGACAGTGGGAGATCTCTACAGAAATACGTCCTATTTCACCACGCCGGTCCTGTCGTCAGCAGTCATTGATGGGTGTGGCAGGGCTAGGCAGTGCTGAGATTCCTCCTTCTTGCACTCTTGCAGAGGTCACTTCACATTTCACCAGATGGCCAGCAAGTGTAAGGGTCACAGCTGCCACAGCTGTGCTGGTTAAAGAGGATGACAAACAAACTTTAGAGCACTAATGGTTTCTGGCAGTCCCACACTCTGTGGAGGCCCTCTTGAGGGCCCCCCAAGAGATGGATGTGACACCCAGGTGACCCAATATCAAGTCTTGCTTCTGGATCAACACTGCATTTGGTTCTCCAAGACATCAGCCCTCAACCCTGCCAGTTCCCTGTAGATGACTGACCTGATCTCTCAGGCCTCATCTGACTGGCATTCCATTGGTGGTACCAGACAAGGTATCGTTCACAGATGGGAGCAGCTTTGTCCATGATAGGATCAGATAAGAGAGGGCAGCAGATAAGACTTAAGACTATTATAAAACTACACCCCAAAAGGGTTCATAAATGTGTTTTCATATTTTTTTTATCAAGAGATATCAAATGACTTGGTGTAAGTCATTCTGAAAACCAAAACCAGAACTTATAGGGTAGGAAGAGACAATGGTAGATCTCTACAGAAAACACGGCCTATTTCATGACACCTTTCCTGATGCTAGCAATAAGCAGTCACAGGGTAGCCTCAGTTTAACCAGCTGAGCTTTCAGCTTTGACCAAGTCTTTCACTTGGGAGAAGAAAAGACTCTCACCATACAAACTGACAGCCCCTACACTTTTGCAACAGTCCCTCTCTGTGGGGGCTCTGTACAGGGAAAGAGGATCGCTGACCACAGCAGGGAAAGAAACCACAAGGAAAGAAGAAGTCTTAGCCCTATTAGAAGCTATCTGGTTACCCAAGAGGGTGGCCATGGTCCATTGCAAAGGATATCAAAAAGGGGGACCCCAGAAGTCAGAGGTGACAGAGTAGCTGACTTGGCCACCAGGAAAGTGGTCCTCCCCACCCCAAAAGAGACAGCTCCAATATTTCTAAGAAATGTCTTCACAAAATAATTCCTCAGTTTGGATCATCCCTAGCTTTGGAGTCAGACAACAGCCATATCTTCACACCCAAGGTGTCTCAAAATCTGACAAAAGCAGATTAATATTAATTAATTAGAAATTACATTGTTTCTATACTCACAGAGCTGAGGTCAGACAGAAAGAATGAATAAGATTCTTGAGGAGACTGACCAAATTAGTCCTGGAAACTGGTGAAACCCTGGGACAGCCTCCTGCCCTTTGCCCTTTTCAGGGCCTGATATATTCCTTACTGGGAGGGGCTCACTCCCTTTGAAATTATGTTTAGGAGACCACCTCTGCGAGAGCCCCCAGACAGAAATGTCTAGTCACTCCCTTCTCAAGTCTTTACAGACTTGGCAGAAAGTTGGCCATGCCATTGAGCAGACTGAGAAGGAAATTCTGCCATCTTCCACTTCTGAATTTACCCATGAGTTCCAACCAAGAGGCTTGGTTTGGACAAAGAAGATCCTCGCCTTGGTCCTGAAAGTTACCTGGAAGGGACCCTACCCAGCGATCCCTACCATCCCAACTGCTGTCAAAGTAGCTGGCTTCTTTTTTTTTTTCTCTTGAGAAAACAAAATGAATGACAGACCTTGGACCCCTTAAAGGTAAAGTTGAGTAGAGTCCAGCGTTTACTAACCTGGGATACGCAGTCTCCATCAGCCCCAAACATGGACATGGGAACTCAGAAATCCAGGGATGGGAAACTATCTTTCGGGTGGACCTCTGCTCCAGCCTCCCAAAGATGGAGCAACGTGGGTCTAGGGGAGGGATGGGGGTCAGCAAATCAGGCTCTGGAGGAAAGTGGTTAGAAAAAGGCCTTCAGGGATTATAATTTTATGAAAGCTCTATCAGTCCTCAAATTACCTGGCTTGCTTGTACTAATGGTTCGACTAACTGCGCCTCTTCGGGCTCACTGGAAAGCCACACGCCCGTCTATGTACGCTGGTCTGTGTTAGCCTCCAGGAGCATGCCTATAACGGAGAAGATGGGGGAGCTCATACTGACCTTGATTCGATATTTTAAAAACTCAAATGGGCACCAAGTCTGGCCCCAGTCCTAGTTTGGATTAGCCTGGCCATTGATTCTTATTATGATGAGGTTAAAGATGAAACCCTGCATCCTCAACTGTATGGCCAACTACATCAAACAGAATAAACTCAGTTAAGCTACTGGTCCTTAGGACCAACTATGCACTCTCTCAAAAACGAAAACAGGTGAATCAATGATTTGATTCATTCCCATAGAACCAGTGGGAAATGTGGCAGGGCAAGAGAGTTTAGAGGTTCCTCCATTTTGCATCCTTTTTTAATGTTTTTTTAAATTGATTTTTATTGAGCTCTACATTTTTCATTGACCCCTCCCTATTTCTCCCCTCCCCTTCAACCCTCTCCCAAGGTCCCCAGGCTCCCAATTTATTCAGGAGATCTTGTCTTTTTCTACTTCCCATGTAGATTAAATCTATGTATGTCTCTATTAGGGTTCTCATTGTTGTCTAGGTTCTCTGGGATTGTGATTTGTAGGCTGGTTTTCTTTGCTTCATGTTTAAAAACCACTTATGAATGAGTAAATGTGATAATTGTTTTCTGGGTCTGGGTTACCTCACTCAAAATGATGTTTTCTAGCTCCATCCATTTTCCTGCAAAATTCAAGATGTCATTATTTTTTTCTGCTGTGTAGTACTTCATTGTGTAAATGTACCACATTTTCCTTATCCATTCTTCAGTCGAGGGTACAGCCCCTTTAGATATAAGTGTGGCAATTTCTCAGAAAATTAGGAAATGACCTTCCTCAAGACCCAGTAATACTACTTTTGGGTATATATCCAAAGAATGCTCAATTGTGCAACAAGGACATGTGCTCAACTATGTTCATAGCAGCATTGTTTGTCATAGCCAGAACCTGGAAACATTTTTGTATTCTTGGTGAGGACATTTCAGATTTAACTAAAATCTGATCTCCTTGATGGAGAATCCCATGGAAAATTATCCAACTCTGTTCTAGGAACCTGAGGTCAATATATCCAGCTAATCTATCTTGATTTCTGTTAAACTGCTTGTTTAAGCAAACCTCCCCCTCCACCTAACTGCTTATCTTAGCTTCTGTTAAACTGCTTGCTTGCACAAAACTTTCCCCTGAAACTGCTGAGATACCAAGATGTGATTTTCAACAACAACAACAAAAAAGGTAAACAAACAACAACAACAACAACAAAAAACCCTTATCCTAAATACTTGGTGCTACACTTGGGTCCCAAATACCTGAGTATAGTTCCAGCCAGCTGGAATAAAGACTTTCAATTGATGATAGACTGTGTCTGCATGGTCATCTCAGGTGGACTCCCCAAAACAATGTGACTTGGGCTGGGGATGACATCAGACTGAGGAAGATGCTATGACACAGCCTTGGGATCTGTCCACAATGGATTTCCAGTTAAACGCCTCTACCCCATTCTTTCCAGATGCTTCTCTTTTCTCCTTGTGACCAGAACCCATTACCAAGCCTGGTCATGACGCATCTGCAATCTACAAACTGAGTTAACTGTGTCTGCCTTCATCTCCCCAGAGACTGGATTAGTGATCCTGGGTGGTAAAGAAAGTAGTCATGATGAGCAAGCCAGCAAGCAGCAACCTGTAGGCGGAGGCTGCTTGTTCATTTCCCAGCCACCCAGATCTAAAATAATCACACAGAAAGAAATTGCAACACTGCTTGGCCTAATAGCTCAGGCTTTCTATTAACTAACTCTTGCATCTTAAATTAACGCATTCCTATTATATTGTATTTTACCACAAGGTTCGTGGTTTACTGGTAATGTTTCGGAGTGGGTGTCTTTCTCCTTCAGCAGCTACATGGCATCTCCCTGACTCTGCCTTATTTTCTTCTCTATCTCTGCTTGGAGTTTCTGCCTTGTTCTATTCTGCCCTGCCATAGATCCAAAGCAGATTCTTTATTAACCAATGGTCATAAAACATATTCACAGCATACAGAGGGGAATCCCACATCAGTGACCCATCATGGTTCCTGCTCTAAGTTCTCTCAGTGATAGAGTATAACCTGAAAGTTAAAAGCTGAAATGAACCCTTTCCACTCCAAGTTGCTTTTGGTCACAGTGTTCTATTGTAGGCAGAGACTGCCCATTGGTTTCCCAGCCATCCAGGCCCAAATAATCACACAGAAACTATATTAATTACAACACTGCTTGGCCAAGAGCTTAGGTGTATTCCTACCTAGCTCTTACATCTTAAATTAACCCATTTCTATTAATCTGTGTATTGTCACAAGGCTGTGGCTTACCAGAAAGGTTCCAGTATCATCTTTCTCCTTCGGCAGTTACATGACATCTCCCTGACTCTGCCTACTCTCTCTATATATAAATCTCTGTTCAGATTTTTCACCTGGCTTCATTCTGCCCTGCCATAGGCTGAAGAAGCTTCTTTATCAAACAATGGTAATAAAGCATATTCACAGCATACAGAGGGGAACCCCACATCATTCTATCACAGAAATAGAAACCCTAACTAAGACAGGAGATGCAAACTGGGGGAAATGATAGGGAATAGGTGTGCTGGCATGTGAAGACCTCCTGGCTTTTCCTACACTTGGAGATAGCCCAAACTTCACGGCTTCTTGCATGGCTCCAGAAGACATCCTCTGGCCTCTTAGGCCAACCTGAACCAGATATTCGAAGCTACATCTTAGAATTTTCTTCTCATCTTTTGGAGTTATTGTCACAGTTTGTAATTGCCTGTGTATTTGTCTGATTAATTGATACCTCCCTCCCCACAGGAACACAAACTCTCTAAGGACAGGCTCTCACCATTTTGTTTACTACTCTCTTTTCAGCTTGCAACATGGTGCCAGATACATAGATAATGACTGTTAAAAATTCATTACAGAGCCAAGGCAATGACTCAGTAAGTAAGAGCACCTGCTGCCATGCATGACAACCCATGTAGTGGAAAGAGAGAACTATAATGCCTGTGAATTGTCCTCTGAACTTTTCAAGCACACACAAATAAGCCCTAAATTGATAAATAAAATTGCTTTAAAGATTTTTTTTAAAAAAATAACTTAAGGAAAGTCATGAATGAATGAATGAATTTTAGTATACATATGACAAATTCCAGATAATAGCCAGAGATATTAGACTAAAATCTATCTCTGGCAGAGGAAATGACCAAGGCCAGCAAGGAACTTCAGAACCTGAATGGAAAGGCTACAGTTCAGATATCTCCAGCCCCAGTGGAAGAAATGAACTAATGAAGGAGACCATGCTAAAGGAGTTTGTAGGTGATTCCAGGTTTCAGGAGCCAATCGCAGACCTAGACCATGTATTTGAGAGGCATGGAAATCCTGATACAGTACCAGGGTTGACTAGTACTGTCTGAGGACCTGGACAGAAAACAGAAGCAAGGCGAACAGCCTTAGGAGCCACAGCAGAGTACAGCATGGGTGCGGACAAATATGTGAACCAGAAAAATATAGTTATCTTCTGCAAGAAAGAGAGGATGGCATTTGAAATCCATAAACACCCCAGGTGGTCTAGCATGTTCCTACTACCCACTTGTCTCTACTCTGGGGATGGCTTCTTTTGCAATATTCATGTCTTCATTTATTTTTTATATCATTTGCGTAAATCTAGAAAAGCAAATATAGGAAGTGAAGAGATGGTTCGGCAGTTAAAAGTGCCTGCTGGTCCTACAGTGGATCTGAATTTGGTTCTCAGCACCCAAGTAGGGTGACTCAAAACTGCCTGCTATTATGAGGGTATCTGATTGATGTTCTTGTCTGGCCTTAGCAGACTTCTCACTCACAAATACAGATACGTGTGCGCATGTGTGTGTGTGTGCGCACACACACACACACACACACACACACACACACACACGCAATAAAATAAAAAATAATTTAAAAAAGCAAGTACTTGCTTTGCACTGTTCCCCCGGTCTGCTTGCGTCTGTCTCCGTAGCAGACGCTAGTGATGACCAAGGTCATTGGTGCTAAGTATTGTTTTCAGACCAGGGCAACAGGCTGATTCTCTCATCGCAGCTTCATAGCTACACATTCTTTTGCCATGAAGAAACTCCTGCTATGAAAAAGTAATGGCCAGGGAAAGGCAGCTTTGCAAATTTACAGATTCTGAGGTTCAAGGTAATACTTAAAAAAAGAGTGAACCTGAGACCTTGACCTTCAGCCGAAAGCTGAACCGTAAGGGGCGATAATGGCTTCTAAGATGGATTCCTGTGCCTGGGATATCAGTTATGTTCCTTGGTTGCACAAAACAAAGTCAGACACCTTTGCCAAGAAAAGGATGAGGCTTCAGCCATGCCTCTTGCCTGTTAGTTGACCTTATACTTTGTAATGTACACAGTTCGGTCAGTTGCATTTTTCAGGACTGATTTTCCAGAGCAGATATGCAGCAGTTTTATGCAATGAGCCCAAGTGTGATTTTCTTAGTCTTTAGCCTTAAGTTTGCTGAGTTTCTTGAATCTGCAGCTTGACCTCCTCTTATCAATGTTTAGAAAGTATTCAACAATCGTCTTTTCAAATATTTTACTTTTGCTGTCTCTCCCTGTGGGGGTTTGAGTAAACATGGCCACCATAGGTCCATAGGGAGGGGGATCTGTTGGAGTAGGTGTGGCTTTTCTGGAGGAAGTACATCACCAAGGGGTGGGCTTTGCCGTCTCAGATGCTCAGGCCAGGTCCAGTGTCTGTCTCTTCTAGACACAGACCTCTCAGTTACCATGAGATAGACAGCACCATGTCTATCTGGGTGTCGCTGGGCTGCCCACCGTGATGATAACGGACTAAACTTCTGAAACTGTAAGCCAGCCCCAATTAAATGTTTTCCTTTATAAGAGTTGCTGTGGTCATGTTGTCTCTTCACAGCAATAGAAACGCTGGGACACTCCCCTATTCTCTGAACTTCTACCCACACATATATTAGACGTATGCCCCATAAGTTCCTTTTTATCCACTCAGTTCTTTCAATTTTCCTCTTCTTAAGTTTATTTTTACTTATATGTGTGCCTGCTTGTCTGTATGTACACTGCAAGCATGCAGTACCTGTAAGGGCAGAAGGAGTCAGATTCTCTGGAACTGGAGTTACATGTAGTTGTCAGCCCTTGATGTGGGTGCTGGGATCTGAACTCAGGTCCTCGGCAAGAATAGCAAGTGCTCTTAATTGCTGAGTCATCTCTCCAGCTCCTCTTTCAAATATTTATTTATTTATTTATTTATTTATTTATTTATTACATGTGTGGAGATGTGATAATGTGGTGTATGTAGCAGTCTGAAGACAACCTGTGGGAATCAGTTCTCTCTTTCTACCACATGGGTCCCAGGAACCAAATACAGGCCATCAGTCCTGATGATAGGTATCTTCACCCACTGACCTATCCTTCTAGCCCTTAAATTTCTGTTTCTTTCTGTGACGTAGTTTGGCAATTTTCTTTGAGGCAATTGTTGAATATTTTCACACTGTCTTCTGCTTCACGTTAAGTAGGAAGAGGTATTATTCATCGTCTGAATCTAGTCCAAAATCAAACAAACTTGGTGGCACTAACTGTTAGGAGTTGTGAACCCCTCCCCCATCCTGAATTTCTGGTAAACAACTTGTAATGCTTGCAGTTGCTCTGAGCACGAGACCCTCAGGAGTTCCTGATGGCAGGGAAGTGGTTTCTGGTGGGTTTGGCTGGGGCATGGCTATCAGTTAAGGATCCCTATATAAGCAGCTCTGGTACACAACAAAGGGGGCATTCTTGGGGCATTCTTGTTTCAAGAATGACCCGTGTCTCTGTCTGTGTGTCTTTGCGTGTTTCAATCTCGAGCCCCTTGCCTGGCTCGTGAACTGTACGGTGGCGCATAGAGCGCAGACAGGCATGGTGCACCGCACTAACAAAATACATTTTAGTGAGATTCTGTTTTTCTCCCTTTTGAATTCTGAGTGATAGCTGCATGTTTGCTGTGGGAACTTCAATATAGATGATTTCCCAAGCACTTTGAAGCCATGAGACATTTTGATTTGCTTTTCCAGCCTGCCTTATTAGTCTTGTTCTCCACCAAACTTCATTCCTCTGCAAAAGTCCTTTCAGGTGCTTGGCTGAGGCATCCAGGACACATCTGGCAGACTCTCTTGGTAGGATTGTCTTTCCCCAGTAAAGTCCCTCAGTCTAAGCCAAGTCTGACTGATCCATGTTTACAGTTGTGTCCAGGAAAGATAATGACCAGTGGCCTTGGCTTACACACAAAAAGGTTTACCCCTGGAATTTTAATTTATCTAACAGTTTTCTTTCTCCTTTAGTATCTTTAAAAGTAAAATGTTTGACCAGTGTAGTAAAATATGCCTTTGGTGTGACAGTGGCGTAAATGTCACAGGGGTAACCAACCACTTTCTGCTCAGAGTTAAGGCCCACTTCACAAAACCTAGTCTCTGTAAATCCAGCCAAGAGCCCATGGTTTGCAAGTTCATAGGCCCGAGGGGTGACTCTACTACTGCAGTTTTGCTGAAAGACATAGAATCAAACTGTTCTCCTAATTTTTATCCCCACACTCATAGCTTAGTACAACTCTTAGACCTCACCAGAAAAGTTTCTTTGTGCACTGAGGGTGGTGAATACAGAAACTCACAACTGGTCAGAGCACAGAGAATAAACACTGTGCAGTGCTCAGCCACAAGTATGGCCTATCTCTATCACACCCACTCAATGAGGCTCAAGGACCATCAAGAAAGAGGGGGATGGAAAGATTCTCAGAGTCATCAGAGGTTGGAGAAGGGTGGAACAGGATTGAAGCAGGTCTTCCGGACAGGCCCACTGCACTTATGAACTCAGAGCTGTGGTTGCCTGCACTAGACCAAGCCAGTCAACAATGCAGCATGGAGTGGGGAGGGGCTCATGATCTGTCCCTCCCCATAGCTAAGGAGCTTTGGACAATTGACGGCTGCTCGTGGAGGGAGAGTCCATTTTCTTTAACGATGTCGCCTCTGGTAGGCTGGTCACGCTAGTGGATGGCCACATGTTCATAGATATATAGGAAGCACAAATTGGATTCAGTCACTTGTAAAAAAGAAAGAAGGGTATGAAGTGGGGAGGGGGTTAGAGGCGTGAGGGATTGATCTTGGAGGAGTTAGGGGAAGAAGTGGTGTGAATATGATCAAAATACATCATACACGAAATTCTCAAAGGCTTTATAACCATGTGTTTATAAGTAAGAACTTCAAATGAAAACATTCCTGTTTTATCCTAATTTTGTAGCTACCCAAGCAGAAACAAAAAGCTTGCTGCAAACTACTCAGAAGTGAGATTCTCAAACAAATTCCAAGAGTATTTTCTGTATAGTACAGTCAAGGCTTTCCTTGTTTCCCCCATATCGATCTGAATTCATTGGCACCATTTTCATGTAGTTGACTTTTTTCGTAGGAATTTACGCTGTTGTTTATTGGTCAGCAGTTTTGACCACAGGAAATCCATCTTTCACAGCACCCACCACTGTGCATTGTCATCTGTGACCACAGGAGCTCTCAGCTGTGGGCAGATTTCACTTCATCTATTCAAATTTTGGATATCTCGCCTTATCAAGATTATGTTTTATAAAAAGTTTTCACAGTGTTTTATTTCACTAACTCCAGCTTCACGCACTGTAATTTTGGTTTTACGTTCATAAATTTTTAGTGGTAATAGTCATTATAAACTCACTGAAAGACTCATGGGATGCTTGTTGTGTTTAATCTCTAAGAAAATCATATACAATTGTCCCGAGATATTCTAGGGAAAATTGTTTAGGACAAGATTTTTTTTATGTCAATTGGCCTATTCAGTAAGAATTAGGATCTGGCCTGTGATGGCTAAATTTGACTGTCAACTTGACAGACCCAGGAATTTGGAGTCTCTGTAAAGGAATTGCCTCCATCAGATTGCCCCATGGGAATATCTGTGGGGCATTTTCTTGATGGCTAATTGACATAGAAGGGTGCAGCCTCTGTGGGCAGTGACATTCCTGTTAAGATGGACGTGCTGTGGGCAATGTCATCCCTGGTAGGGTGGGCCTGGGCTGATTTAGAGAGGTAGTTAGATATGCACCTGGAAGCAAGCCAGGAAGCAGAATTCTTCCATGGCTTCTGCTCCAGTTCCTCCCTCCAGGTTCCCTCCTTGGCTTCCCTTGATGATAGACTGCAAACTCTCAGTCAATAAACCCTTTCTTCCCTGAGTTGCTCTTGGTGACAGTGTTAATCACAGCAGCAGAAAGCAAACTAACTCAAGTGAGAATCTGCCTGGACCATTTTGAACAAATGTCTCTGAGAGTCTCAGTCTCCGTGGTGACACCTGAGTGCAAAGGGCAAAGTGATGAGACGGAAGTGGTGGCTTTTGGCAAGGTTAACGCATCATCATGACCAGAAGGCGAAGACCTTGAGAGGCCCACCGGATGTAGGAACCAGAAGATGGTGATGTCTCCGTCTCTATATTACCTCCCTGTTGGAAAAAGCATCCTTTTGCTGGTCACGGCTGTTCTACTAGGAGCCCCGAAGTTTCCTGAACCCCGAGGTTGTCCTGGGCTCTCTCTGCACTTTTACCATTCCATCTCCATTTCTGACATTAATACCCTCACCTTCTTTTCAATATTAGTTCTGAACTCAAATTTCTGAGGGAAGTAAGGCAACCCACTGTAACTGGAAGCCCAAAAGCCATAGTTTAGGAAGTCTTTTTCAGAATCTATCTGACCTGGAATTGCTCGGTGGTGGCCTACAAATCCTGAATGAGGATCATTTTCCAAATTCTGTGGCTCTGGGTCTTTCCCTGGATTGTCCTTACCTGTCCACAAAACCACACAGGAGGAGGCTACCAGGATGCCCTGCCGTCTTTGGCCACCCTGTGTCATGGGTACCACTGAAAAGACCAATGATCAGACAAGGATGGGCTCACATCCCCACTCCATGGCTTCTAAATGGAGCCTGTGTGAGCCGCTAAGTCCTCTGAGTTTGGGTTTCCTCATATGTAAAACAAGACTCCTTACAGAGGAAGAAAGAACTTATAAAGAGCCTAGCTCATTAAGAAAAAAAATTACTCCTCCCCTAGGAGGTCCCTTTTCTCTGAGACAAGGCTATGGAATCACCTTCATCCATAGAGAAGACATTCGAATGATAGTGTACGGGAGGAACCAGGCAAAACCCAGGAAAGGAATGAGAGCTGCCAGCGAGAGCCCTTGTTTTTCATTCCCTGCCAAGCCTGATCCTCCCAGAGATACAGCATGTCTTTGGATAAGTCAGCAACGGCTCGATCCAGATAAAGTCTCTCAGGCAGGCAGCATGTGTACAGTCAAATACTCACTTCTCCTTCAAGTTTCCAGTCCCCTGCTGGTCCTCGCTGCAAACTTAATTAATTAGCTGTGGTGAACATTTGTTCAAGCTCATGCAGCAATGGGAGACCGAAGAAGACAGGCTCTCATAAATTAAAACATTTCAAAATATTGTCTTCTCCCAAGAAAACAGTCTTTTTTTTTAAATTAACACTCCATTTGGATAACTTTAAGGTTTCAAAAGAAAACAAACAAAGCAGCTTCGATCAGTGCTGTCTGCCTTTAACCGTTTCCCCCGCATTGCCCTACGTCATGGTTCCTCCTGTCCTCAGCATTGCCAGCCCCTGAGTAGATCCTCCACCCACCCGCTTTGTGACACTCAGGCAAACAGACCATGAAGCCCTGGCACCAAATTGCTTGCCATGCCTCAGGATCAGGCAGGAAGAGGAGGCGGATGACTGCAGTGAAATCGAGCTGTCAGGCACCATTGCACACAGGCACCAACAGTGGCTGTGACGTGATTGAATGTATGAGATCTAAGCAAGATCGAGCCAGACAACATCCCAGCAGGGATGGAGGGAGAAGTTTGAACTTCCGCCCTTGGCCAGGTAGCTACTGGCAACTGATGACTGTTGTGTGCCCACACATATGCACAGATACACAATAAATAAACACTAAACAGTTAAAAGTAACAGGCTATAGCAGTGCAAAAGGCCTGTCTCAATTATATACAAACATTAGCCATAGACACTCATGGAAAGGAATCTCCACTTGCCTTTAGCCATAATGGTCATGGCAACTAATATAATAGCTGATGTATTAGGCCGGTTTTTCAATCGTTGACTTTGGTGAGTCGCAACAATATGCCACTGTCATTGCCCGCATGTGCATATCTTTCTTCAAGTATAGAGACATGGCATTTCTCTGTATCTACAGCCAGATGGGGACACAGATGAAGTATAATCTGTCTTTCTGCTTCCATCTCGGTCTCTACATACAATGTATAACATATATGTGATATCTATGTCAAAATAAGAACAGAAATTTAAATGTAGAGTTGGCCTTCTGTGCCCATGGATCCTAGATTTAGCCAAGTACGGATTGAGATTATTGCAAAAAAACACCAAAACCCAAAACTGTTTATGCACAGGCAGTTTTCTTTCCATTATTACCCACCTGCGTTATGACAACTATTTACATATTGTCCTGTGGCATTAGATATTATTAGCAATTTCCTGCATTGTAAAGGCCGAGGCAGACAGATCGCTGCAACCAGGGCTACGTAATAATTTCTAGACCAGTTGGGGCTTCAGTGTGAGATTTTTGTCTCAAAAACAAAAAGTAACCTAAGGATGAGTCGAATTGCATAGGGGGATATGTGTAGTTAAGTGCAATTAAATACACCATTTCATGTACGGGACTCATACTCAGAGCTTGGCACCGTGTGGGATTCTAGAACCAATTCCCTCAGGAAATGTATATACATACACCTGTAAGCATATGTACACATACAGACACCTTTACATATATCTCTGTATATAGAGGCATGCATCATATCATAGAGACAAATAGCGAGCATTAGAAAACTAGTTACCAATAGGTCTTTCCTAAGCAGCACATATTTTGTGGGGACACCTAAACACTGAACTAAACCAATACTCTCATCATCACTTACAAAAAGGAGAGGCCATCTACATGGCTGACACACAGGATACGCAGAAGTTAAGGGGTGGGGCACATCACATCACAGCAAGCCTGGGCTGTCCTTTGCTTGTCTTGCTGCTCCTTACTGTCCGGCGCACAGATGCTGTATCTGAAGACCATCAGTCAGTGTGTAACACTAACACAGAACATCCGTGCTAAAACTGAGCAAAAGTGTAAAGAAAGGCCGATTTCTCATCTTACTGAAACACACCATTCAGCCCTGGGTACCTTACTCCAGGCTTCTCATCTTACTGAAACACACCATTCAGCCCTGGGTACCTTACTCCAGGCTTCTCATACCGTGAGAAGAATAAAACCCCTCTTTTGAAATCCACTGTTTAGGGACCATGGTTTTGAGCAGTTAAATATTAGTCTTAACTGGTACAAGAGGAACATTGATCCTTACCCTCTAGCCGTGTGTGTAGCCAGTGGCAGAACAAGGAAGGCATTAGCGTTTGACCTGGTTAAACAGCGCAGACTTGCGTGTGATTTGCTTATATAGATGATCAATCTGCAATGCTTGAGAGCTTGAGAAGGGAGATGGGAGAGACTAGAGTCTCTGCCAAACATTTTGGAGGGCGTGAGGAGCTGGGCTGGTCCTGAAGCAGGGAGAGGGGTTCATCACTAGAAACCAAGGGGAGCAGGTTTGAAAAACCATGAACAGTGAGAATGCAGACACAAAATCAGAACATGGCGCACTGACTGGCTGAACCAGAGTGAGGGACACAGACCATAGCAAAGCTGAAGAGGGATGAGGAGAAACAGAAATCAGGCGAGAGCAGCCTTGAGAATCGGGGTTTGGACCTGCAGAAATCCAGACCCTGGCCACATCAGTTACCGAGACCTTCTCTTGGCTCCTTGGCTACTAGTCCATAGTTTCATGTTTCCAGTTAGCTTTAAGCAACAGACAACGCAGCCAATCCCAGATTGTGGTGGTTGACTGTGACTGTCAACTTGACTGGGCTGGGAGATTAGCTAAGCATATTTCAGGGTGTGTCTGTGGCTCACTGAGTGGGAAGGTCCTGCCCGAGTGTGGGGAGCACCATCCTATAGATTAAGGGCCATGCCAGAACGAGAAGAGGGGAGAGAGCCAGCAAGGACAGACGGTTTACCTCTGCCTCTGCCGCTGAGAGGTGAGGGGCCTCTGTGCAGCAGGTCTGGTTGGATGTTGTCTAGTCTCTAATAAAGCAAATCCAATCCTATTCGATGTAACACATATCCAACAAATATCTTTTCAATTAAAACTGCATTAAATTTATCTGGTGCTGTAGCTTAGGTCATCAAAAATGTCAACAAGTACTTTCTGATGGTCTGATTAGCAGGCTGACTGAGGTTTACAGGCACTGAGTCCGTAAACACATACCTAGGAGACTGATCCACCCATCTTTCACATCCACAATACTGATCATGCTATGAGGTTTGGAGGCACCAAGCCAAGACAGTTTATATGAATCACAGAGACTAGAGGAGATCACAGCGTCATGGAGACTTTATTATGGTTGAATGGCTTCTGGCCGTAGTTCAGTCAAATCACATACATAGATAAATTTACCTTGGATTGCCAGATAATTACCTGTATCATTGTTTAAAAGGTATCAATCATTTCCTTTCTTTTTCAATTTATGTTATTATTTTTATGTGTATGGGTTTTTTTTCTGCATGCATGTCTGTGAGATATATTTCTAAAGTGCCATGGAGACCACAGAATGCATTGGTTCTCCTGGAACTAAAATTATAGACAGTTGTGAGCTGACATGCAGGTGCTGGGAATCGAGCCCTGATCCTCTGGAAGAACAACCGTTGCTCTTAACTTCTGCACCCCCTCTTCAACCACAGTTATTATATCTTGCTGAAAATAAAAACATATAGGATGGAACCAGCTGCGCCCATCCAGAATTACTAATAAATTCTGAAAGCTCACACTCTCCCTTTCATTTACCCACTCAGCACCACAGGAGCTGCTTGCTTTGAGTCAAAGGATACAGCTCCATTAGTAGACGCAAACAGAGTCCCTACTTAAAGCTGAGTTAGAGCAGGGACTATACCCACAGAGAAATCACCTATAGTATCCATATGAAAACTGGTACCTTTGATAATCTCACCCAAACGTGGTAACTAAGCAATCAGTACACACGTACCCTTGGGGCTATGTTCTCACTAAACCAAATACACTACATGGCTTTGTTTTAACGGGTCAGAGTACACATAAGCGAAAACTCTGGATAATGTGTTTTTAAAATTTTCCTTTCATCTTGACATCATTAAATGATTGGGAGTGCTCGCCATTAAGTTCCCTAATGACAATATCCTTTTCTCTTGCAAATGCCTTTGAAGTCTCCTACCGCCTATTACAAGTATTTGGATACTCCCCAGCAAGAGTGGGCAGGGGGCCAACACAAGCCACCAGGTGCCAATACGACACCTGACAAATGAGCCACACGACTGGAAAAGGGTGGGCCCATCCTCCTGCTGCAGCTTCATTTCCTCCCGATTCCCATGAACAGGAAGTCGTTGTTGGGATGGGGGGAAGCTTTCCTTAAAGACCCAGACGACCAAAGGTCAGAGCTAGCTAGTTAACTCCTTGCTACCAAACATCTGAAAGCTGGCATCAAACAAACTCGAGGCTTTGTTTACGCTGACTTGTTTCGCCCTGCTGACTCCTGGGTTCAAGGATGCTGTGACGGATTTGGCCCCCAGAACTTGTGGGGCAGATGGGTACCTTGGATGCCTCAGGACAGTTGACAGGGAAAGCTTATCCCACTGCAGCCCTTGTACAAATCAAGAGAATCTGAAGTATGAAAGTCCCTGAGAAGAAGACTAGAACCACGGTGTCAGACCAGAACCTACTGATCAAAACAATCTGAGCAGAATGCACTGAGATTCTGAAACAACAACCACATCACATTCACAAGCACTGGGTACAGCTAAATGCCCTAAACTACTTCCTAAATAAGTCACTTGGCTTGATTAGGGTTCAATCAAGCGCAAAAAGAGAAAGGTTTTCCAGCAGAAAAGATATGTACTTACTCCTATCCAAATGCTACCTCAAGAGACACCCACTGTGCCACAGATCTTCAATATGCATAAATTACTAAAATTCCTTTTATATGCACGTACACTTTAGAAACGAGTCCACCAAAGAGGACATGAAGTTGGAAGAAGATGGGTTGAGGTGGGAGGATGGACCCAGGAGGAGTTTAGGAGGTAGTGGAGGTAGCTATGGTCAAAATGCATTGTATGCATGTATGGAATTCTCAAATAATTATTAAAAATATTATAATTTTTAAAATTTAAACTATTACAGAAATTACATAATGTGGGATGTTTTAGAACTTTCTTTTTTTTCCCTAGCAACACAACTGATGTCTGTCCTTGGTAGCCTAGATACAGTATCCTCATTAACCGATATATCCAACCAATGCTTGGTGGTAGAAATGGCAGCCTCTTTTTACCATAGCATGGTTAAACCAATGATTCAGATGTTCCCGAGTCACAAGCATTTATTCTGAGAATTGCTCATTTTATATGTCTTGCCCATTTATCTACAAACCTTGTATGTACTCTTTCAATAATGGATCTGAACCCTTTTCTGAAATGTATAAGTCAAACTTTTGTCCCAATTTGTCACGTCTATTAATTTTCTATTAATTTTCTAACAATTTTTTTAATGACATCGTGTCAGGTCTTCCTTACTGACTTCTGGCTTTGCCACCTTGCTTACAAAGCGCTTCTAACTCGAGATTACATTTTTAAAGGTGTTTGCGGTTTCTTACTGCACTCACCCAGATCTGGAGTTTTCTGTTCAGAGTTCTGTTCCATCTGGAATTTACTTCTGTGTATAGTTTGAGTCCAGATGGAGAAACAGTTGTCCCGGCACTGTGCACGGAACAATCTACTGTTGAGCTGCTGATCAGAAATGCCTCCACTCACCATGCCGTTCCTGCACAGTCCTGCTTCTGCTCCTGGACTCTAATCGTGATGAATTGATTTCCCTGTCATTTGCTACGTGTGTTGCATTGTTTAAGATGTGCAGTTTGCTTTGTCAACTACTGGGATAGGTCTGTGGTTGTACAAAAGAAACTGGTTTTTACTGCTCTTCCGTATGAACTTTATGATGAATTGATCCAGTTCAGCATATGTCTTGTTAGAAATGGGATGGCATTTCAGTTTATGGAAAAGCCAAATGAGATTTTTGCATCTTATTGGCATCCGATTAAAGCACAATTCACATTACATAAAATTAAGTAGCATATATATAGTTATGCTTTATTAATTCACTTAAGAGACCATGGAGGTCCTCTTGTCAAATGGACATCGGTAGCGTAACTCCTACACTCAGGGCTCAGGAACATTGCAGAAGAGAGGGCAGAAAGAGTGTAGAAGCCAGAGGCTAAAAGAACTGCTGCAAAGTAGGCTCCTCTGAGCATGACCAGGATGCTGCACCGATGAACTCTCAACATATGGCCTATATAGGACCACACTAGTAGACAGGCCAACATGGATAAGCCAACCATTTTAGAATGATCTAAAATTCTTAGCTCTACACTTACGCTGAAGAGCTACTGGCGAGGGAGAGTTGGTGAGTTGGTTTTGTTCAGGGATAAAGCCCTGTTAGATTGCCTGAGATTCATTATATATTGGCAATATCAATTGGACTCAATAGGCTCTGTGTGTGAGAGAGAGAGATCATAGAAGATGCTGAATGAATCTGAGAGGGGGCATGGAGGAGAGGGACACCGGAAGAATGGAGTGTGGAGCAGGAGGAGTAGAAATGATGTAGACACAGTGCACTCACATATAAATCTCTCAAAAAATAATAAATAACAATAATTGAGCTAGGCATGATGATGCATGCCTTTAATCTCAGAACTCAGGAGGCAGAGGCAGGCAGATCTCTCTGAGTTCAAGGCTAGCTGGGTCTACATAGTAAGACCCTCACTCACAAATAAATAAACATTTCTTAAAGTAATGACAACAACGCAGTATCCTGTCATTACTCTTGGGGCATCATGCAGTCTCTTAGGGAGCAAGAGGAAAGTGTTCCCTTCGGCCCGCTGCTCCATCAGCCAGGCAGTCTATTCTGTGGCATGCATGTCGCATGGTTAAGGATGGACACAGCCTGGCCCTGGATCTCAGAGCTTTAAAACCTAGTGAAGACTATAAGCCACACATGTAAGCACGTAAAGCACATGAATGTACAAGCGTTGGGATAGTGTAGACTCATTGGAGTCAAATGAGTTGGGATAGTGTAGACTCACTGGAGTCAAATGAGTTGCTGTCAACTACAAAATCCCTAAGCAGTCAAGATCAGGAGACTTAGGGAAGACTTACAGGCATTCTCTCTCATTTCACAGGAAAGGACACAGAGGCCAGAAAAGGCTAAATCTAGGACTGAGCAGCCACAGAAGGCATGGGCGAACATTCTGTTTACAGCACCCAGCCGCCAACCATTTTAGAGTGATCTAACATTTGTAATTAATTTGTGCAGAAAGAGTCCTTTAGGGAACTCACATTTATAATCTTCAGTACTCACTGACATGTCCCCTGAATCAGTTAAAACTGAAAGAGCCACAATCAAATGACTCTACTACATTCACCTGTTTTGATCTCTGTGACATCAAATGCCAGGTTGCTAAAGACACAACACTCTTCAGCCAATGGTTTGGACAGGAAAACACACTGTGCCTGACTCGGTGGCAACACGGAAGAGTCCTTTTTGCCCCTTTGGGTGACTCATTCCCTTGTCAGATTTTAGAGCCCCTGAGTTAAAATAAAACACCCTAAGACCCCCAGGAACCTACACCCCTGTGGAGAAGGGGTTTCTAAGGCCCAGCATCAAATCGCCTTTGATTTTTCCCTTGAGTTTATTTCTGTCACCATGAAGCAGGTAATGCATTTCAGCTTTTAAGCCATGAAGAGATCTTTCTTTTTAGAAAAAAATAGCTCTCACAGCTTTAATCTTATATTTCCATGGGTATTGAGATAAATGTTGTAAAACTATCAATTCTGTCAAAACCTGGCAAAGAGAAAACAAGACACCATACAATCTTAATGTCCAAACTGACTGGTGATTATCAGGGATTAAATGTTCAGGAATTCCAAATCTTTTTTGATTTGAGATGTCTAGATAACTTTTGTTTTTCCATAATTGTGTGAGGTTTCTACATAGTATTTAAGAATCAATTATATTGCAATTGATGTAATTAACTCTAATAATCCATTAAAAGTCGGTAGGAGGGCTATTCAAGTCAACAGAAAAGAAGGAGTGGATTATGAAGGTGTTATTAACCTATACAGAATTTTACCAGACATTTTCTTTTCTTACATAATAAATACACAGTGTTAGGAAGGCTGTCATTATAATTTAGTATGAACAATAGTCCATCACTTCTTTTCCTATGCAACCCTTAACTAATTCCATGCACCATGCACAAGTTAAATGAAGCCTTTTCTAATCAGGGTGCAGTCGTATCAATCATCTATTACTCCACGATGAACGATGGGGTCCCTGCTCAGCTGAGTGGAAGAGAATGTGGCCCAGCAAAAATGTCAGGCCCACCTTCTCTTTGAATTGACAACTTTCTGTTTCTGATGCCTGTCTGCATTTTAGCGAGCAATCAAAGAGAAAGTTTGAGAGAAGAGAAAGCCGTGCTTACGCTTGATGGGCGCTAACTTGTCATGGAAAGTAAGGCCGCGCACACGTCCTCTTGACCCCTGAGCCAGCTGTCTTTGGAGTCAAGTGAAGTCTGCCTTACCCACTTCCGGAGCCTCCCACTCATGCACCCTCCCAGCTCACGGGGCTCATTTTGTTCTAGCTATATGAACCAGACAGAAACCTCGAATAGCCAACCTCAGGAGATTGTCACATCACTGGGTCTCCAGAGCACAGGGTGTGTTTTGAGGCCACAGCATAATTTCCCTCCAGTTTCCATTACTCCTGGAAAAACTCGATGGGAAAACAAGTCAGGAGTTCAGGGCTTTAAAACAAAGGTCACAGCTGAGTATGGTGGTGTCGCCATCCCAGGGGTCACGAGGCTGAGACATCAGGAGAGCATGTTCTTCCCAGGGTACAGAACAATTTTAAGGCTGGCTTGAGTTTGTAACTTAACAAGATCATATCTCAAATGTTTAAAATATGGAGCATAAGCTGTAGCTAACTACTAGAACCACTGCCTAACAAGTTCAAGGCCCTACGTCCAACCCCCAGCTCCTCAAAAACAAACAATTAATTTATTAATGAATTGCAGGTCAACAAGCAGACTGTCCTTCTCTGAATGGATTCTCATCATTCAACATTTCCCACGGGGCCTTTGACACTTTGAAAATGGACAAGTGTTGTTCTAAATTTCCTGTCTCTGCGTGAAAGAACAAGTTGCTGGTTGTCTCAGCCATTTACCAACCATCAACTTCCCTAAGAACACAGACTCTATGGCTTCAGCTAGCTTTGTGTAGGTGTCACAAAGGGCAGCTGTGCTTGGCAAAGATGCAGAGCCACAGGGCCTATGGTCTAGAGGACCCTGTGCCTGGACAGGAGCATGGGGGACAGCAAGGTATGAGCCAAGAACCTTCATTCCTTTGTAAACCAGATGGGGAAAGACCCCTGGCTTCAGTGAGTTGCATTCACTTAGAATGACATCAAAGAGATATGTGAAATGTGCTTTGTAAAGCACAAACCCTTTGCAGATCCAAGAGTTTGTTTGCACATGCAGCCTTGACCAAAGTCATGGAGACTCTTCAAAGTCAGGAGAAAGATAAAGCACAGTTCCTCAAACCTTGCAGCGCGTTGAGTCGTCTGGGGAGTTACTGCAAACCACCCTATCCATTTCCCGGGTGACTCTGATTGGAACTCCAGGCTGGGAGACGCTTGGATAAGGGTTTGACTGGAAATAGACTCCCATCTATTCATCAGATATTTGAAACACTCAGAAGCCTCGGAGGACAGAAACAATTACAAGATATGGCTCAGATGGTGAGCAACTTCAGGGCTACGTGTGGAGGGAAGACAAGATGAAAGCTGTGCGCGGAAGCAGGACCTGCAGCCCACAGTCACAATCTTCCTGCGTCCCTTTGGAGCGAGAAGCCAGACAAGACTGCACTCTCCCCAGAGGGAAACTCTGGTTCCTAGCATTGGTCAAAGCACCTTTGTGAGTACCTCTATGCCCAAGGCATGAGCCTCGCGCCCGGGCCCCAAGGACCACTGTGGGTCACAGGAGTCTGGGTCAGGCATCAGGAGAAGAGTATGGACCCTGCCTCCGTCTGAGAAAAGCAGGCATCTTGGAGAGTTCAGCTCAGACATGGAAGGAACAAAGGCCCCTTTGCATTCCAGAGAGCATCTGGTCTATGAGGCACCCAGGAAGCCTGAATGAGACAACTCCAGATGTGGGCAGCTGTGTGAGAAGAATGGGAGACTTAGCTTCAGAAGGTTTCACTTTGATTCTCTCCCTAAGGTCAGGCACCAAGAGCCCATCTGGAGTCCCAGCAGCGTCTTGGAGCAGAGGAAGAATACCACCTCCCCTTTTTTCTGACACCCTACTGACCCTTTGTATGGGTCTCAAGATCAGTGACTAAAGAGGCCTGGTCCAAGAGTCAGGAGGCCTGGCTTGTCGTTCTGCCCCTGCCAGTAGCGAGCTACAAAACCATGTCTCCTTTTGTGTCATATCCATTTCCAAAGAGGAATACCCAGGAGACTGCCATTCTCCCCAGCTACTTCACAGGGCTGACATGAGGGCTCCATGAAACCCTTTGAAAAGGTAGAAGAGTATCTCTGAAATCAAGAAATGAACGTGACACCTCTGAGCAAAATGCTGACCTCTGGATTGTGCCATCTGATCACGAGCCTCCTTGTGGCCCAGTTCACCAGAGAACGTTCTATCTGCTGCTCTGCTTTGAAAACGTGGGCCAGTCTCCTGATAAGTCACCACCACGGTGTCCTTTGCAGATAAAGACTTATAGATGAGTTTGCTGTGCCTGCTGTATCCCCTCCAGCTTTGGCAGATATGAACTCTCTCTCCAGGCCTACAGAAGCTAAAAATGCTGTGGCTTTGCCCAGCGGTCTCTTACCCCCCCCCCCCCCGCCCAGCCTCAGCCTGCTTGCACAGATCTGGAAGTACCTGAGTCATCTGACCCCAACCCATTCATGTGACATCCTTGTTCACCATTAAACTGACTTGAGAGGGGAAAAAAATGCCTCAACCAGGAAATATATCTTGTCGAGGTATTTCACCCTCCCCTCACGTGGTGCTGGAATATCGCTTTAAAGAACATTCGTGGTGTTTCCAATTCTTTCCCTTTAGTCCTGCCACGGGAGGAGCTGGTCTGAGGGGAAACTGCTCCCCAGCAGAGCCGATCTTCAAAGGGACTTCTTCGGGCAGGAAGAGGGAATGTCTGATATTGTGGCTGAATAAACAGACTCATCAAGCTCAGAGCCAGTTTGGAAAGCTAGGCCTTCTGAGTCTGCCGTCTGCCAGCCCCGCACCGTGCATCGCTACAGCTCTATCTGTAATGGCCTCCTGTCTCTCTCCCACTCTACGGTCTTCTCGTGGAATGATCACTTTCCTTACTATTTGTATGCTAGCCTAAAATAATAGGCTCTGCACATCTCAACGACGCAGATCACACTGTCTTGCAATCTCACCCACGGGCCACAGTCATCAGCCTCCCACAGTTGTAAAGGGGGATTAGCCTGGCACACTGATACACACCCAAGATGCATGCTGCAGGGACACTGAGGCAGGAGGATCACCAAGAGGTCGAGGCCATCCTAAGCTACTTAGTGAATTCTAAGGCAGTCTGACTGCTAAAACAAAGCAGATTATATGGATGGCTCATAACACACTGTATGTCAGCCCTGGGCAGATCACTGATGGAATCCTAAGCTTTACAGGATTCCAAAGAACTCATTTTCAGAAACAAACAACACCTACAAATCCACACACTCCGAAAGACAACTGTCTTCCCTGTCCCCTGAAATCGTTCAGTGTCTCACAATCTATCCTAGCATCACTCATATGTAACTATCTAAACCTTTTAGAACCATCAGTTTTTCCACTGACAAGCGCTCATGAGCAAAATTCCAAGCCCCAGGTCACAGCAGGGATTAGGCTTAGAGACCGGAATTTCTCTTTTCCGTCCTGGAAAATTTGGGATTTTCTTTTAGCACTAAATAAGCACCAAAAGATGCCGTGACTATTCAGAAAACCTGGATATTAACGCATGACTTTTGCTGTGTGTGCATCCACGTATACTCTCCTGGACACAGACGCTCCAATGAATTTTCCATCTCTAAAATTTCAGTGCCATCATAATTTGTTTCTGAAATTTATGTTTGCTCTAAATACTCTGATATTTATTTATTATATTTCCTTGTGGGAAATATTCTGAAAGACACACATTCTTGGGAGGGTTTAGAAAACTCTCCAGAACCTAAATTTCAAATGAAAGTTCATTTCTTCTAATGAATTCATCCCTTCCACAACTGGCTATCAGTGGCTGTGTTATCCTACCTCCTGGCTGAGCCCTGTCCTGTTCTAGCAGAAATAACAGGAGAAAGTTATATCTATATATGGATAATATGGATATCTGAGATTCAAAGCAGTTTTAATTTTCTCCCAATAGTAGGCAGTTAAGTAATCCTTCAGTTAGTTATCCCTCCCAATCTGCCATCAACATTACTGCTGTCTTCCTAAGTACCGACTAGAGCTAGAATGGTGGTTCCTGGCTATAATCCCTCAGGAGGGACACTGAGAAAGGAGGTTTGCTGTGAGTTCAAGACCAGTCTGGGCGACAGCAAGACTGCCTCAAGTGAAATAAAATTAAAAATAGAAAAGAAAAAGACTACTGGGCTCCCTAGGATGATCAACATTTTCAGGGTGTCTGTTTATTAGTGGCCATTGTGAGTATTGTCGAGGAATCACAAGGATCAGGCCGCTGTGTCCCCCCTCACTGACCCAGCCTAACAGCCAAGCATGGACCAAGTAGTCCATGCACCTCACCATTTTATAAAGCTATCTCGTGTCTAATCCTGGAGAAAATAAAAAAAAAAATCCCAGCTCAGCCACTCTGGTACTGGCTGACAAATCCCCAGGTATTTAGAAGATACCAACAATTAGATTTTTCATTTTTTTAACTGATTTCTGTATAGGTAGCATCATCAATCGCCTGTCAAACAAAGAACAAAGGTCGAAGACTGTTTGTAGCCAGTCATTCTCAGATGCGCCCACCTCCACCCAGTGTGGAGCAGGCTCTCCTTGTGCAACCACGGACGCAAACATCCCTTAGGCATGGAGAGAGGGATAAGGTGGGAGGCAGTGGTTTTTGCTCACCTTTGGCCAGGCTTTATTTGTTCTACAGATAAAAAACTAACTTTGGACTTCTTTATCCAGCCAGTCACCTTGCATCGACAGTGAACTCCCTCAAAACTTTCTGTTCCCGTCAGACTCCTGAGAAAACAAAACGGAAAAAATAAAAGCACGGTTAAAATCTACTTTCTTTGGTCAACATCCTAGCATTGAGCAATTTCTTGACATTTAAAAGGGACTGTCGTGGAGTCTGTCTGGAAGTGAACTCTATTGATCAAATGGCTGGGGCCAGCAACAACCGGAGAAGGGAAGTTGAGCTTGTAGACTCTGTCCTACATCAGCTCCCATCTCTCCCCTTGGCCTCATCAGGACTTTTTCTTCCTTTTGAAAATAGGGATCTTTGGACTTTTAGACCATACACTTCTACCAACAACAACAACAAAAATGTTAAATTTGGTTTAATTTAGAAATGACACATTTATTAACCTATTCTGAACATAGAGAATACAGGAACACAGGAATGTTACGCCTGTGTTCGGGTGTTTGATTTCACATGGAACCCATAAATATGGAGGATTATTGCATGACAACTAAAAAGAACGTGCATGCCAAAATTTAAGGTGAAATTAAAATGAACACAAATGGGCTTAAAGTCTTATTTCTTACACCAATAAAACGCTTCAGAATTCCCATGAGGTAGAGAGACATTACCTCTGCATCCATCACTTTTTAAATGTGGGCATCTATCACTCTCTCCTGTCACTCACTACTCTGTCCTCAGGAAAACCTGTGTTTGTGGAAAGAAATGCTGCCTGTCATGATGGGTGTCTGTGAACAAGGCCGTGTCGTAACATTCACAATTTAAGTATGAGTATAATTATGAGAAGAAAGCTGTATTTTACATTAATATCAGAAGTACCAAAAAATTCAGGGTATTGGAAGAGAAACAGGTTGCCTAGTGGTCCTGATCTCAGACTTCCTCGCCAGATGTGCCGCGAAACATTTAGCGACCATCCAATGTCTAGAAGAGAAAAGGGAGGGTGGCTTACAGGCTAAAGGGCTTCTAGGAAGTTAACATTTGATTTCTACTAAAGGTTTATGTTCCTTTAAGAAGTCAGGAGGGAGACAAGACCCTGACAGCCACCACAGAGGCAGAAGCACAGTCCTCTGCACCCTGCCTATTCCATCCCCAAGGAAGGCCCAGATGAATTCTCCTGGGTCCGCACAGAGATTCCAGGATTTACGTTGAGGGGTTAAAGACTTCCACAGTACAAAAGGAAAAACGGATATTTGGGGGCTGGGGCTCAAATAATGGCAAGTGCTTACATACTCAGAGATTTGTGCCTGTCATAAATAGATGCAAAAACTTTCCCGGAGCATAAGATGAACAGTTATCTGATTTTCATATTTGTGATCACAAGCTGGAGATCTTTTATAACTGCAGTATACCTTAGGTGTATGTATAAAGCCAATTCA
The DNA here is from genome assembly GCA_004026605.1 of Ondatra zibethicus. Taxonomy (NCBI): domain Eukaryota; kingdom Metazoa; phylum Chordata; class Mammalia; order Rodentia; family Cricetidae; genus Ondatra; species Ondatra zibethicus. Next base: position 148,851 of record PVIU01000676.1, read on the forward strand.
GCAAATAATCTCAAAAGCTTCAACTTGACTTTGACCCTTAAAACAAATGGAAGAGAGAATGGATCAGGAATTGAGACACTTCTTCAGAAGTTTGTATGCATAGTTCTGTATGTATCCATATCAATTGCATACATATATGTGTACTTTTGTATACATTTGCATGTGAAGAGAAGTCCCTGCCATGACCATTCATCTGAGAAAACCATGTACCTTTGAAACACTATACAGTGATTCTCCAGCAGGCACTGAATAATACAACAGAACACACAGCACAGACCAGAGAGACTACTCAGCCGTTAAGAGCACGTACTACTCGTACGGAGGATCAGGTCCCAGTGCTCATTCAAGGTGGCTCACAACTGCCTATAAGCCCAGCTCCAGGAGGATCCCTGCACTCACGTGCACAAACCCACACACAGATACACGCATGTACATAATTAAAAATGAAATAAATAGGGACTAAAGAGATGGCTCAGTAGTTAAGAGAATTTCTTGTTTACCCAGAGGACTCGGGTTTTGTTTCCAGCACCCACACAACCCTCTATAACTCCAGTTCTAAGAGATCGGATGCTCTCTTCTGATTGCTACAAGTTTTAGCCATGCATGTGGTACACACACATACCTTCTTGATCACAAAATACTCATACACATAAAATAAAAGAAATACATTTTTAAAAATTAAATATTTTCAAATAGCCAACGAGCGTGTACTAGCAGAGTGAAGAACTGCATATAACTAAAGTCAGATTATTGTAAATCTCCACTTTAAAGAAAAAAGGCTTTTCAGATAAGCAAAGTTGTATTCAAAATGTATTCAAGGACTTTACACTGGCAAACCATACCCACATATAAAACCCTCACAGATATGAGGAAGGAACTGGTCCTACAAGCACCAGCCATGAGGTTAGAGTTAGGAACTCACAGAAGACAAGCGATGTCATGGGTCAGAATTCAGTCTTGCCTGAAACATTCTGGCAAACAAGGAAAGTTATGTTGTTGCTGTTGTTGTTCACTTCAAACACCCGAAAATATGCTCTCACGCACAGGAGACAACACCTAAGAAGACACAGGGTTGACAGAGGTCCCGGGAATTCCACCTCTCTTGTACCTTTCCAGGCATTGACCTTTGTTTCTGAAATGTCAAGACATCTCTTATGTCATCATGAGCCTATTCTCCCAGCCCCTCAGAGTGCCACCCTCAAATGGACATAAGCAGTGCCAAAAGTGATAAGACCTGGGAATTGCTGAGTGCCACCAATCCTTCTGTCAACACAGCTGACCTGAAATCTGACCTTGATCACCTTCCTTTAGCGGTGCAGAGGAGAGGCAACGCTGAGACAAACTGTTCATCAGCTGCTCTTCCAGACAGGAGTCTCAGGTGGGAATGGACGCTGATTCTGCCTCTCCTGACTGTCTGAACTCAACATCTCAACCCATGGTTGTCTCAAGCTGTTCCAAAGAACACATGGACAGAAGTGCTAGGGAGAACAGAAACTTAATGGGGAGAACGCTGACTTTTCAGTTCTTCAATAATCCCTGTTATGAGCCAAAGAAGCTAGTTTGAACCCCCACATGTAGCACTAATTTCCCATTCTGTCAAACCACAGTGAACAAACACTTCAATGTTGCCCTAACTGTTAAGGCTTTGCTATGGCTTGTGGATGAATCAGCGCAGCAAGGTGGTCATCAGGTGAGGTGTCAGATACATACAGATGCCTTCACCTTGTCAGTGAGACAGTCAGAAGTGATTAGAATAGTTGGTTTGCCCGTTTCATGAGCAAACACTCTTAGCGTTCATAGTTACTGCTCTGCTGTTAGTTATGAAGACTGTCTGGTGAAACACAGGCTAAGTTTAAATCTTTATGAGTCCCAATCTATGGGTAAAGCACTTTAGTACTGAGCATGGCCCCTGCCACACACGGGACACCTGTGATCACGTCTCATTAAGAAGATCATGTCAAGTATTTCTTTCAAGGCACAAACCATTCCCTGTGTTAAGGCAGAATCTATTCCTCTAAGCCTTGGAATATGGGTTCACCAGTGTAATTCTTCACACATGGGAGAGGGAAGAAATGATCACATGACATTCAAGGAGATATTTTAGAGTCTTTGCAACATCCACCCAAATGTCTCAGGACATTGACTCTAGAGGAAGCTGATCACAATGTGAAAATCTGATGACCCAAAGACCACCAAATCACAAAGAAATCTGAGCTAACCATGAGGACAGAGAGTCCTGATTAGCCCAAGGCCAAAAATACAAATGAAGAAATGGTCAGCTTGCTCTAGCCTAGGCCACCATCTAACTAGGAACACATGAGGCTCCAAGTAAGAGCTGCCCAACTGAGCTGGCCACCCAAGAACCACGAGTAACACAATACACTCCCTTATTGTCACTACGCTTAGAATATTTTATCAACAGCAATGCTGGGTAGCTGAAACAGGTTTCTATAGTTATTAAATAAGTACACAGGCTGGGAAAAACAGGCTACTTAGAAAAAGCATATCTAATGAAATCTACCAAATGCATTATGTAGGGGATATCAGCAGTGGTCAAGACCATTTGGAAACTGGACAGCTTTGTGGATAATTGTGGCCAAGAGGAAATCTGCTATGGAGAAAGTAACTTTTTTTTTTTTGAGAGTGGAATTTTCCAAACTCACTAACCATCTCAGCAGGATTCGTTAGCTGATTGCTCAATGTTCTGCTCTCCTCTCCTTTATACAGAGCAAACTCATGACTGTCCCAGCCATGATTCTAGGTACAAAGTAGACAAAACATAGCACGCCAAGGAAAAGCATCGGTAGGCACAGGAAACAGGTTCCGAAGAGCTCAACCTGCTCATTTATTTTGTAAAATAGACTGTGGTCCAGGTAGCACTGTAAAACAACCAAATATAGCGGGAGATAAGCGTGGGCGGGAGTGGAAAATAGAGGCTAAATGCCGGGCAAAGGCAGCTGTGACATCATAACAGCCCCCGTGATTGCACTGATATGGCCACCCCTTTATTATGACAAGCTTAATTATGACACGATCTATATCTATCAAGTCTTTGATGGTTGTAAATAAGTCTGAGTCATTCCACCATCATTTTTACCAGAGACACAATAGCTTTAGTCTTTGGGGGTAATGAAGAAAATAAATGCCAAGAGGATGGATTTAATCCTTGTGCCTTTTCAGTTAAAATGAAAACAGGGCCTGCCGCCCCCCCCTTCCTGAGTATCAATTTTTTATGGCTGTGTAGGTCTTCTTGGTACTCAAATGCCACAGCCCTCACTTACAGAATACTTTCCACTCTGTTCCAGTCTAAACCCACAAACCCCTCAAGCCCAAACAGGAATTCCATCTCTTATAAGAGTACAAGATTGTGCTCAGAATCAGCTGACCAAAATGTTGACACTCGTTGACCAACTTTATAAAGAAGCACAGTATAAAACAAACAAAAACTATGGTTGACAGTTTCTATGGATCCAGTAAGGCAGAGCATCTACAAAGCATCCACCCTTTGTGTGTGCAGACAGAACTCAGGGGCGTCCGCACTACGAGCAGGGTAGGAAGGAAAGCGCCTTTCGCTGAGATCTAACTTACTTGTTTTTTCTTTGTTTCTTTTGATTCTGCCACGTTAATGAAACCAATTCAAAATAATTTATTGTGTGGTATGGAGACAAGGGGTTCATTAAGATCTGTTCTTGAGACACTTTCAAGAAAATGTGAGTTACGAAGGGCTACCCTGTTGGATGTCTCACCAGAAGGACCAAGAGCAGGATGCTCAGCCCTCTTTTGTTGAGAGACAGCACGCACCGTCAGCACTCTTCCACACCCTCCTGGGCTGGAGGATTGCTTCAGTGGTTCAGAGCACTGGTTGATCATCAGAGGACTGGATTTTGATTCCCACACCCACAAGGCAGCTCACAAGCATATGTAACTCCAGTCCCAAGAAATCTAACAGCCTCTTCTGGCCACTTTGGGTACTGCATGCCCATGGTACATGGACATAGAATTCTATACATGAAATAGGAATAAATAAAATCTCAAATATTTTAATTAAAAAATTTAAAAATAAAATTCTCCCATACTTCAAGGCCTGAGAGTCTAGAAACTACATTTCCCAGGCTCCCTTGCCAAGAAGATTCTTAGAGTGATTTACTGCTGACATCACAGGAAGCAGAAGAGGCAATAAAGAGATATTTTCCTCAATCAGTAGCCACAAGCAGGTGTTTGTGTGCATAGACAGAGGACAGATGGCGGGTTGTATGTCATTTTTTTTTTTTTGGTTTTTCGAGACAGGGTTTATCTATCTGTGGTTTTGGAGCCTGTCCTGGAACTAGCTCTGTAGACCAGGCTGGTCTCGAACTCACAGAAATCCGCCTGCTTCTGCCTCCCGGGTGCTGGGATTAAAGGCGTGCGCCACCACCACCCAGCTTGTATGTCATTTCTATGCAGACAGCTGAGAGCATCAGTATCCACTTGCATAACTTTTTCAATATCTCCTTCCCAACCTTCTCAAGAGTTCTGTTTTCCTTCTAATTCTGTATATGGTATCCCTTCCTCTGGAGAATATTTGAGTAGGTAAGTCAGAACAGAACCAGGTAGGTGCTGTTTCAATAATAAATAACTCCTGTGCTGTCTAGTGTGAACTTGGTACAGCGTAGGATTACTTGAAAAGTCTTAATGATTTCTTTTAGTTTTTGATTTATTTAAGTGGTTTTGCCAGTACATATGTGTTGGGGAGGCCACCAGTTTGTTTTTCCACTGCCGTGACCCAAAATAATCACACAGAAATCTATATTAATTGCAATACTGTTTGGCCAATAGCTTAATCATATTTCTGGCTAACTCTTATATCTTAAATTAACCCATTTCTATTAATCTCTGTATTTCCACATGGCTGTGGCTTTCTGGCAAGGTTTCAGTGCATCTGTCTCCTGTGCCCGGCTACATGGCTTCTCCCTGACCCCACCTACTTTCTCCAAGCTTTCAGTTTAATTTTCCCACCTAGCTCTATTCTGTTTACCATTGGCCAAAAGCAGCTTCTTTATTAACCAATGGCAATAAAACATATTCACAGCAGACAAAGGGGAATCCCACATTGCTTCCCCTTTTCTGTCTAAATAAAAAGGAAGGTTTTAACTTTAACATAGTAAATTTACATATAGCAAAACAGGCATCAAGCAAGAATTACAGTTACAATATTTATACCTACTTTATCTTTTATCATAACTAAGGAAAACTATAATTATAACTCTCTATTCTTCAACTCCATCAAAGACCACAGAAGGAAATAATATTACCTAAGCTAATAGGAAGTGCAGTGTAAGCAAGTGCCAAAACTCTAGAATTCACAGAGACATCTTGCAGTCACCCAAAGTACTTCTGTATTATTGGGGCATCCAATCTTCAGCCCACAGGTCCATAGTATCCGGCAGACTCTTTCATGAAGCAGGAACCCCGAAGAACTGCCTCACCTTCAGCAGTCATTTTTCTGTGGTCCCGCATGTCCAGTCAAGCAGTTCAGGCAAGAGCAGTTTCTTACCCAAATAGCTAACCAACTCAATGAGCAGCCAGCCACATCTTCGCTGTGCTACTCTGGTTCTTTCTTTTCTGTGCTGTTGCTATGACAATTGCTTCCCCCATCACAGCAGAGCCTCCTCCTGCTCTCACCACCTTCTCCTCCTCTTTCCTATGTCTTCTGTCTCATGCTGGATCTCACCATGGTGGTCTGAGTGGGAAAGGCTCTCATACATTTGAATGCTTGGGCTGCACTTAGTGGAACTGCTTGGGAAGGATTGGGAGGTGTGGCCTTGTTGGAGGAGGCGTGGCACTGGGCATGGGTTTCAAGGTTATCATTCTCTCTCTGCTTCACACTTGTGGGTCACATGTAAGCTCTGAGCTACTGACCCAGAGCTATGCCTGCCTGCATGCTCTCCACCATGAAAGTCACAGACTCCCACTGTAGAACTATGACCCCAAATTAAATGGTTTTTTTTTTCTGTAAGTTGCCTGGAGCATGGTGTTTTGTCACGGCAATAGGCAAGCAACTAAGACATGCACTTTCCTCAATTTTGCTCTTCACAATAATTAATCACAGTGCTCCACTCTCTTCTCCTGGTAGTTTCTAAGCCTGAGGTCAAGACAAAAAGATGGGGTCATCACTCTGTCCAAAGCCAGAGAGAAAGCCATTGCAGTCATTTCATTCTCCACTCAAAAATCATCTTATCCTCACCATTGTGTTTGATGGACAGCAGAAGGGTAAACCCCATTTGATATAGCAAAAAAACAAAAAATAAAAAATAAAAAAAAAACCTTCTTGGAAGACTGTATGGGGAAAAAATACAAATTCTTTTTAAAAATTTATTTTTTTATGTGTGTGAATGCTTGGCCTGCATGTATGTCTGTACACTGCATGGTGCTCACAGAGATTAGAAGAGAGTCAGGTCCCCTGGACCTGGAGTTAGAATGGTTGTGAGTTGCCATGATGGTGTTGGATTCCAAACCCTGGTCCTCTGCAGGAACATCATATGCTCTTAACACTGAGCTATCTCTCTGATCCCTAAAAAGTCATTTTTGAAAGAATCAACTTTGAGTGTTTTCTAGCATACCAAGGCCATATTCTTCTATAAAAGGTCACCAATATAAGTGACCACCTCTTCCTCATCACCTGCCTCGTTCTTTGGTTATAGTTTGGGATAAGGACAGAAGGAAATGGACTCAAGTCCAGTCCCAATGGCTTCCTATCTTTCCAGTGATTGATTTCACATCAGTCTGTCACATAATCCCTTCTGTACAGACATGCATCAAGGTATACCAGACTTTCAATGACATGCCTATGTTCCCAGGCTCACTGCAGAGTGACTAACAGTAGCCAGGACATGGCAGCGACTTCATTGCTCATTGGCAGATAAAGGGATAAAGAATTCAAGGCTAGAGCTATATCTCAGTGGTTAAAGACACTGGCTGTTTGAGGCTAGAGAGATGGCTCAGAGGTTAAGAGCACTGACTGTTCTTCCAGAGGTTCTGAGTTCAATTCCCAGCAACCACATGGTGGCTCCCAACCATCTGTAATAAGATCTGGTGCCCTCTTCTGGCCTGCAGGGACACATACAAGCAGAATGCCGTATACATAATTAATTAAATCTTTTTTAAAAAAAGACACTGTTCTTCCAGAAAACTTAGGTTTGGATTCTACCACCCACACGGGAGTTCACAGCTGCTAGAACTCCAGATCTAAGGGGTACGATGCTTGTTTCTGGCTTCCAGGAGTACTGCACACATGCGGTATACTTATATACACACAAGCAAGACACTGATACACAAAATAAAAATAAATCTTTTTTAGTAATCATGATACATGTGTCACAGCACACATATAGTTTGACTTATGACCAGACTGTTTCTATAAAAGTTGCTTGAAATTAGAATAATAATGATACATGGAGGAGCTTAACATAGAAAATGAAAAAATCATGAATCCTCACAGCTATTAATCGCAACAATAACAGTTGAGAGCATTTCTCGAGCGCTCACTGTAGAGCAGGAGCTGTTCTACACCTTTCATGCGGCCCCACTCATGGAATTCCCCAGCGCCCCCCAGAGCTGTCTTAGCAGCACCCTTACTTATTTAGGGATTTGTTTTTGCAGAAGATGTAACATGCAACTAGCAACAGGCGGGATGAGCAATTATTGAAAATAGGAACATTATAGACCCATCTATGTGTCATCCACAGGAATGAGGCCTGGAGAGGCAGCTCCTGAGCTCACAGTCTGAGATTCGCCTGCACAGTGGGAAAGGAGAAGACTCCGGAAGCCCTAGTCTGCCCTCCTTCCTCAGTCAGAAGGTCGGTGCTCTAGATGACACCCTGAACATCCTCAGGCAGGTCCCTCAGCCATCTCCAGACCAGGGGTGTCTAGTGCCAAGAGCTATTCTGTTCTGTTGAAAGTGGAGGACACTTTCCTCTGAAATACATACAAAGAGCTAGCACATTTAGCCAGTTTATGCCAAACACAAAATGGCATCTACCATCGGGAGGAACACACCAGCGCCATAAGCTGTCAGGCCCCTTTCGAGATTTTGGCATCAAAAATCAATCTTTTTTTTTTAAAGGTCTGGATGGTCCATGTGACTTCCAACTTCATTGCATGTGATTCCCATCCTCCATTCCTGTTGCTGGCCACCACTCTCCTGTCATCTGTTCCTCCAGTTTGAAAAGATAGTGATGGATGGGTAGGTTATAGATTGATGGATAGATGATAGGTAAATATCAATCAATAGATAGGTGATAGGTAGGGAGCGAGAGAGAGAGAAAGGCAATAGACAAATTTTACATCTTCTCAGTAATATAACGATTTCTGAGAGATGATCTGAATATTAAAAGTTTTTTAAAAGACAATAAAAATAAATTCTTCAGCAAGGTATGGCAACACATGCCTATAAATCTCAATATCCAGGACCCCCTTTTCATGAGGACTCTGAGTTTGAGGTCACTCTAATCTGCATAACCTGGTCAACCTCAACTACATGGTAAACACTGATAAAAAAGGGGGAGGGAGGAAAGAAGGGAGGGAGAGAAACTCCTTTATAATGACCTTTCTATTAGAGTGGTGTGTGTGTGTGTGTGTGCGCACACACACACATTGGCATGTAAATAATGGAATAATGGTCTGTTTGTGCCATGGCATATATGTGGGTGTCGGAGCTGGCTCAAGTGTTTCTGGAGATGCCTGTCCCCACCTCTCATCTCCTGTAGATGTGTGACTATTACAGACATTTGTGCTATGGTGTCCCCAGCCTTTATGTGGCTGCTAGGGATACAAACCTAGGTTTCCAGATTTGAGCCATAAACACTTTACCCACAATGCCATCTCCCTAGCCCATGACCTCCCTTTGTTTAAGGTCAAATAAACCTACCCTTATTGTGGCCCAAGTCCCCTTGGAACTTGTTTTCCTCTGTCATTCCAGAGGACTACGGCTGGGCCACTGCTGTCTCTGTGATCATCAACTTTTAGTCTTTCTTCCATCCCTAACTTCAAGGGTTCTTGACAGATGGGCACACAAAGGACAACTTGGGTCCTGCTCTGGTGCCAGGCTTGGGAAGTGGAGATAGAGACATGCCCAGAGGAGACAGGATTGAAAATAGGTAACATGCTGACCATGTTAACCAAAGAATTACGGGCAAATGGACATGATGGAGCTCAGAAAAGCCACTATGGTGACCTCTAACGGAAGGTGGTCCAACTACATAGGCTGAGAAGGGACAGAAGACCTGTCTAGAATGAAGTCATCTACAAGTCTGTAATCAAGTTGCTGGCACACAGAAACAGACAAAGGAGAAAACTATAAGGGGCACGCGGGTAAAATGCGCTCACCCAGCCCCTTTCCACTAGCCAGGTCACTGTCACCACAGCCAAGTAAGAAAGGCAAGGAACTAGGAAGACTGGGGTGCAAATAGGTGAGGCAACACCATGGTGCTAATATCCAACCAAAGTGCGGGTGGCATCATCCGCTCTTCCCCTGCAACCACCATGCCCTCCCGGCTACGGATGTGTGCTGAGCCTTGGCCAGAGAGCTGCCCTCTGTAGCGTTATCGACCAACCACTGGTATTACGCTTTTGATCCTAAATGTCCCCCAAGAGCCAGTATGTTAAATCTTCAGCTCCTAGCTGATGGGTGGAGCCTAAATAGAAGAAGCGAATCATCAGAGGGCAAGTCCTTCAAGAATGTATTGGGTTCTCAGCCCTTTCTTCTTACTAATTTATTTTGCTTTTCTGGACATCCCAGCAGCACAGGAGCAGCTCTGATGCCTCTGCTCACCACGTGTTCACAGGGATTGAGCTAAATGTCCACACGGGGAGAACCTACAGAAACTGTGTGAGTCTAAATACGTGCTCTCTTTACAAATTGATTTTTCTCGGGCATTTTGTCAACTAAAAGATAGCCTATCTGGCTACAAATGATCAAGTGATTTTTTTTTTATTTCTTTCAATGTAAGTCCACAGTCTTATTTTATAACAAACATGATTCTGGGGTTCCTGGGGAAAAGAAGCTAAAATTTGTTCAAGGAAGATCAAAAGCTGAAAGTTGGTCAATGAATAACATTTGTTTGTCTTGGGAGCAGAAAGCTCCATGGGGCCAGAAGGCAGTGTGAGGGTCTGGGCAGCAGCCTGTGCTGGATCCTGACTGTTCCAGCCTAAGTCTGCTGCCTCTCTTCCCAAGTTCTATTTGTCAGAAACAGGGGAGGGGTGTGGGGAGCAGACAGAGAAACAGAAACAGGGAAGGGGTGTGGGGAGCAGGCAGAGAAGCAGAAGCAGAGGAGGGGTGTGGGGAGCAGGCAGAGAAGCAGAATCAGGGGAGGGATGTGGGGAGCAGGCAGAGAAACAGAAGGAGGGAAGGGGTGTGGTAGGCAGGCAGAGAAGCAGAAGCAGGGGAGAGGTGTATGGAGCAGGTAGAGAAGCAGAAACAGGGGAGGGGTGTGGGGACCAGACAGAGTAGCAGAAGCAGGGGAAAGGTGTGGGGAGCAGGCAGAGAAGCAGGGGAGGGGTGTGTGGAGCCGGCAGAGAAGCAGAAGCAGGGGAGGGGTGTGGGCAGCAGGCAGAGAAGCAGAAGCAGGGGAAGGGTGTGGGGAGCAGGCAGAGAAGCAGGTCCCACCACCAGGCTAACCCAAGCAAGCCACCCCCTTCTTTTTCTTAGCAAAGTCTAGCCACTTTTTCAACCCCAGCATATTCGGTTCCTCATTGTCTGCAGCCCCTGAGGACAGTGCCATTTTCAGGTACCTTCAGATTTTAGAAGAAATGCTGCCACCCCCCAACAGAAAGCTGGTTCATGGCCCTTCCAGAAACAGACATGAGCTTGGAGCCCACTAAGGGAGATAAACTTCAGCTCCATCACTTACAGTGTGAGCAGAGACAACTGAGGCAAACTGTGCAGTCCCCAGTCTCCTCACCTGCAGAATGGATGGTGCAGGAGAGCTGTGTTGTCGTAGCATCTTCTCGTTGCTGCTAACAACAAGAATGACTTGAGATGGTACCACCACCCGGTATGTTTCTATACACGTTCTCGTCCCACCACTCCTGGACATTTGGCAACTTGCTGCAGACATGCTTGACAAGGGACTTTGGTGTGTTATTGAAGTGACATTCTCTAACTCCAGGGGCTGAGGAGCTTGTTGCTATCATAAACCCCCCTTTGGGTCAGACCTTTGAGTGTCACTTACACCAGTTTGGAAATAATCTACTTGCTCACCCTTCCAGCAGAGGATGTCATGACTGGTTAATGGAAAAGTGACAAGGGGGAAAGAATGAATAAGAGGGGGGAGGTTGGGGATGGGGAGAAAAAGAGCCTTTCTCTTTTGGGGAATGTGGAGCACTAAGCACACCATGTTAAATCGTGCGTGTCAAATAACGGACTAATTAAGAACCTTCATCCGTTGGGGTGTGTGTGTGTGTGTGTGTGTGTGTGTGTGTGTGTGTGTGTGTGTGTTCACATCTCATTTTTGTTGTCTTTTCAAAGATTTATTCCCAAATTAGCTTCAAGCACTCTGAATAAGTGCTAACGGGAAAGAGAAAGAAACCTTGCCCATCGGAGAAGCAAGCAGCCAGCGCACAACAGAAAATACATGGAGGGCTGGGGGAGAAGTTTTATGATCATAGTAGCAACTTCTTGAATAATGGAATTTAATAGCATATAATAAACTGTGATCCAGGAGAACTCTGGTTCATTCCCGCTAATTGTTCTAGCCTGTGAAATGAAGGCAAAGTTTATCACGCCAACATGCTGTTAAGACCACGGAGCACTGCAGGAAACAGGCAATTGTCCCCAGCTGCCTCCCTCCTCACTCCCAGAGGGTACTGGGTCCTTGCCCTCCGAAACACCCGACCGTGCCTCCAACTTTCAATGGCAACCCCAGTTCTAAGACTTTAAAGTCACAGAAATGTAATTTTTTTTGCAATCAACAAACTATTGTATTCTGCAGAGAACAGAAGGGTGACTAGACACAAAGCCGCCAATTAGGTTATAAAGAATAATAACTAATATGCTTTCATGGCGATGCCAAAAAGTACGAAAACCTATAATAAATTTAATTGGGCACACGATCATAAGCACTGTTTTCTACCTACAAACTTCTGCTATATTAAGCTAGACTACAAATAGAGAAACACATTTTTTATCATTGTGATTGAAAAGTATGCTTTTTTTCACTGCATTCTAATTTGGATCATTTTACCAATGTCAAAAAAACGGGAAGGTATAATTAGGAAAAAGAAATTACTTTCTCTGTTGTTAGTCATTGGTCATGTCTAAGCGTTAAAATGAATGAAGGAATTAAAGTAATTATTTGAATAATTCAGGTGCCCCCCCAAGGTCAGAGGTTTCTGATAAAAAATATTGTCTTCCTGAATTAGTAAGGTAATAATCTTGGTTTTCTGCTTTATTTTCTAATTGTGGGTCTGTCTATAGGTGAAGAATCCTTTGTACTTACTTTCCAAAGTTTTCCTGACAATTAAAGAGTATATTATTTTTATGCACATACATTTTGTGAACATCAGAAACAGCTAAAGTTCTACAGAGCATTTTGCAAAGTAGCTATTGAAATTACTGAACAAAAACAAATAAAATATTTCCTTTCCCTGAAAAAAAAAAGTCAAGAAAGAAACCTTGATAGTACCACTGGGGAGCTGAGGTGGACTGAACCCACATCTGTAGTTGGAAAATCTAACAGGAAAATTAGCACCGGGCACACTATGGACCGCTAATAAAGAGAACATGGCTAAAAGAGATTAAGGTTCAAATTAAGGTCAGAGAAGAGATGATAGAGGAAAGCTGCCATGTTCTGTCGCATGGCAGTTTAAGTGAGACAGTTCCCCCTGAATCGGGCTTAGGGTGAAAAATTACACTGTTGGGGTTAATAAAGAGGCCGGGCATTTGTTTGGACTGAGATTTCAATTAAAATGTTATTCGGGGGCAGCCAGAGCTAATGTCGTGCTTAGACGTAAACCAAAGTGCCTTTTGAGAAGATAAAAAAGAAAGGGGAAAAGAGAGAGGAAGAAAAAGAAGAATTAAAGAGAGAGAGAGAGAGAGAGAGCTACCACCTAATCTCCCACAGGCTCTGAAAGTGGCAGGAAGAATTGTGTGAGCTGGACCCAAGCCCAGCTCAGCAGCAAGCGTTCTTGAGGGTTCTGTGACATCATCCCAGGCAGCTGAGGGCCTGTGAGTTTTTGATTGTTGTGCTGGGTGAGGAGGCTACTGTTCAGCTGAGCCTTATTTGAGACAAAGGGGGAAAATCTGGTTGATGTAATACGCCAAGTTTTTCTTTCTTTCTTTTTTTAATGCTATAAAAGGGGTGGGGCCAGGAATTCTGGGTTTTAGTCACACGTCCCCACGCAGAGACTAAAACTGATGAAGACAGTTATTGAATTTCTTAGCCTATATCAATTTGCACACATTTAGACAAAAAAAAAAACCCAGGAGGGTGGGTGCAAAACCACCCAAGCCTTCATTCCTTCAGTATGCACCCCACATCTCACGAAGATCTCTAGACATGTTTACACTGGCCAGAAGTGGGCACTCTGGTCAACAAAGCATGTATGTTTCCCTGCATTGATGCAGCTTATAGTATAAAGTACGGGAGGCATTTAATAAGTTTTAAAACCGTAGCTGGGGCTGGAGAAATATATCTCAGTCCACAAAGCGGCTGCAACACCAAAATGAGGACCAACACTTGACCCCCAGAACCAATGTAAAAACTCAGGTGTGCTTATAACCCCAGCCTCAGATTGGCAGGAACACAAGGGCCTCTGGGCTCATTGGACAGTCATCTCACCCTACTTGGTGAGTTTTAGGCCAGGGTGCTATCCTGTCCCAAAACTAAGGAGGACAGCCCCTGAGGAAGGACATGCAAGGTTAACCTTTGGACTCTGAAACATGCTTGTACACACAAACACACACGCACATGCACACACACACGTATAACTTGGCATTTATAACATTAATAACTTGAGGAAGAGCAAGAATACAAACATTAGCTAACGCCAATGGCAGCAACACACAGACCTCATCACAAGGGCCTGCAGACTGAGGACACTAAGGACAGGGCGCGGGGGGGGGGGCAGATCACGTGACATTCTGCTGGGGCTTCTTGAATCTGACCATGGAGATTAGCGAAGAGTCACACAGAGAGATGGGGCAACCAAAACAGTGTGGCTAAGAGCCAACATGAACTTGGAAGGGGGAACTTCCCCTGGCATTTCTCGTATGAACTGAGTGACAGACTGACGGAAAGGTCCCCAGGAAGAGGAAAAGGCCAGCATCTCACCAGGAAGGTGGGATGGAGGAACAACACAGCAGAAGTCTAGGAAAGAGCCCATTATTTCTGTCCCTTGTCTCCATGTTTAGTTATCGTGGCCAGGAATAGAGAATGGACCCAATTTGGTTCAGTCCTCCTTCTTCTCAACTCTGCACCCCAAAATATTTTACTAATCAAAAATATCTAATCTTCAGAATATTCTTTTCTGGGGGGACTATATATGTGTGTACATGTTCATATGCATGTGTGTGTGGATATGTATAACGAGGCCAGAAGTTCACACTGTGTCTTTCTCAATAACTCTCTATGGCTTTTTGTTTTGTTTTGTTTTTGAAACCTGTCTCTCACTGAGCCTAGAGCTTATTGATTGGCCGGACTAACTGGCCAGTAAGTCCCAAGGAGCCTCCTGTCTTCATCTCCCCAGCTTGGAGACTGAAAGTGCGTGCAGTCACACCCAGGTTTCACATGGGCGCTGGGGATCCAAATTCCAGTTCTCACACTTACACTGCAAGCACTTTGCCTACTGAGCTTTTCAGCCCCTAATCTTCAGACTATTCTTAAGAAGATAATGTGGGCTTAAAAATAAGAAGGGATGGGGGGGGTGCTAAGAGCCAGACCCGGTGACAAGATACAAAATGGAAAAGGCTTTAAATGCAGAATGCCAATAGTGAGGCCACTGCAACCAGAGCAGGAAGCCAGCTAGCTGAGAAGTCACACAACTTCCACGGGGACCACATATTCATAGAGGCGCAATCTGCCAGGTCCAGATCGGCTTCGTTAGTCATTTAAAAACACATATGCAGATCACAGAAGAAAATCCTACCCCTCATTGCAAAATAGTTGGTCATCAGTATAAATAGAAACCAAAGAGAACAAAGATTCTTTCAGGCACACACGTTTCATTCACAGCCAGTCTCAATCTGGGTAAGAAAAAAGTATATGATTCCTTCGCTTGACCCCAGCTCATCCTAAAAACATGGTTAACACACGGCCACATGTTCCAAGAGCACAGAATTACATATTCAGCTGATACCTAATTGCAGCCTTTTTATCTTCCAGGTCCTCATTCCAGCCATCAGGATTCTCATTTAGCAAAGGCTTCCGGGGCGTTTTCTCAGGTACCAGGCTCTGTGGCAGGTATTGGGAATTCTGTACTGAGCAACCCTCCTCTTGGCATCTTCCAGTCAGTCATCTTCAGCCCTCTCTGCCCGGTCCTAGCTTCACTTGTGTCCATTTGCACTGCCTGGTGCTATTAAAGAGCTATGGTCACTTCCTGCTCAGAGACTGCAATATAAGTTGCATGAGGCAAGGACTTTGATGTCTTACATGACATCCCAACATCTAGTCCACAGGAAGCACTCAGAGAATACGGCTGGATGAACAATTTCATTTTTGATCAATAATAGGCATGTGTGACCAGGGTTTCTAGATTAGACAGCTGTCCTAGCCTGCTTTCTGTTGCTGTGATGAACAACACCTTAACCAAAAGCAGCTTGGGAAGGAAGGGGTTTACTTCATCTTACAGGTTACAGTCCACCGTGAAGGGAAGACAGGGTGGGGATTTAAGGCAGTAACTGGAGCAGAGGCCAGGAGAAGCACTATTTCCTGGACTGCGATCCACAACTTGCAGAGATTGCCTTCTCAGACAACTAAGAACCATCTGCTCAGGGGCGGCACTGCCCACAATGGGCTGGGCCCACCCACATCAATCATCCATTAAGAAAATGTCCCCACACACTTGCCCTTGCCTATGGATCATTCGGGTGGAGGCAATTCCTCAGTTGAGGTTCTAGCTTTCCAAATGACGTTGGATTGCATTAACTTAACCAAAACTAACCAGAAGCTGACCTTTCTCACGCAAATGAATTTTAAATTGGACCTTGGAAAGTGAAGAAGAACTTATCTAGAGAAGGATCAGGGGTTTATTGGCCAGCATCTCTGTTACTGAAATAAAATACCTGAGGTAGGGCACTATATAAAGACAGGTTCATTTCTCTTGTGGGCTTGAAGGCGGCACAAGCTCCATGGTCTGGATTCTGTGAGGGATATCTATGAGCTTCCCCTTCTCCCTATAAGACCTTCATGTCTCATCATGGGAGAGCTATTCTAATCCCTTCCCATAGACATCTCAGACAACTGAGCGGGGTTGAGTTTCACTTTCCTAACACTGTTGAGATCTGAATTCAGGGGTTAAACTCTTGGGTGAACTCAGGAGTGGGGGGGGCATATTTCAACCACAGCCTGGTGCTTTTCAAGAAAGGCCACACACATATAAATGTGTTCCGGGTATTAGAATAAAGAGTCAGGGGAAGACATGGATATCCAAAGAGAAAACAGGAAGATATCAGAAACTCGGAACACGAAACAGATTATGTGAAAGCTTGGGACACAATGGAGTTTTTGGACTTCCTTTTGAGAGCAAGCAAGACCATAACCAAACCTCCTAACCTGCGGTTCTTGGGAAAACATTACAGACAAGAGTGTCAAAATGAGCATGCCCCTGGGTGTAAAATGACTGCAGCCATTCAGTGAGACAAGAAGAAAGAAGGAAAAAAAAACTTAGATTTAGCAAATGTATCCCAGAAGCACCCCAACAATAATGGGCTGGAGGGGTGGCTCAGGCAATAAAGTGCTCGCTACATAAGCATGAGGTCCTGCCTCAGCCTCCATCCCCCACATAAAAACAAAACAAAAAACCAACAAAACAAACGACAACAAAAGCAAATAAACAACAGCAACAAAAGCATAGTGGTATGTGCTTGCAAAATCAGCACTGGCGAGGTAGCTAGGTGGATCCCCGGGGCTTACTGGTCAACCTGCCTATGCCAGTAGCCATGCTCCAGGCCAATAACAGAGCTCTGGTCTCAAATATAAGGTAGAAGGCTCCCAAGGAATGACACTAGAGGCTCCCCCTCTGCACGCAATCAAAGAAAATATATTAAGAAAGCACAAAATTCAAGACAATGAACTAACAGAGAGAATGATCCTTCACAGTGAGTGACAAAGCATCCTAGTTTCATTTTGTTGCTGTGACAAACACCATGACCAAAGCCACTCAGAGGAGGAAAGGGTTTACCGGCTATACTTCCAGGTCACAGTCCACCACTGAGAGAAGTCAGGGTACCAACTCAAGCAGGAACTTAAACTAGAAACCACGATGGAAGACGGTTTGTGTGTTCATTCTGGCTCATACTTATCTGGCTTTCTTATACAGCCCAGGATCACCTGCATAAAGATGGCGCTGTCCCCAGGCTGGGTCCTCATGCATCAGTGAGCAGTCAGGACAGTCCTCCACAGATACACCCACAAGATGATTTGATCTCTGCAATTGCTCAGGTGAGACGTTCATCTCAGAAGACTCTAGGCTGTATCAAGTTGACTGTTCAAGTCAAGCAGCTCACAAGGATCCAACATTCCCATCTTTTCCTCCATCTTCACCTCTCAAAAGGCTCGTTCACATAAGGGGTTCTCTGACAACATTAAATTTTAGTTCAAGCTGGGTATGGTAGCACATACTTATAATCCCAATACTCAGGATAATGGGATGAGTTCGGGACTAACCTGGGCTACATGGGGAGTTTGAGGCAGCCTTGGCTTCCCAGTAAGAACATTTCTAAAGAAAAAAAAATTGCTTTTGGTTCATTATCAAAGTTAAAAATACCAGTATCACACTATAATATAAAAAGAGGGAAAGGAGCCCTGGAGACAGGGAGGAAGATGTGACTCCATAATAGTCATGGCTGTATGCAGGAGTCAAGAGAACACACTGAGAAGAGCCAGGGAACAGGCTAAGATTCTTTACCACCTGCTGCCCCGTCACAAAGGCTACACCCAATAAAGCGGCAGAATGGGGAGGCCATGTTTGTTAACTTGGAATACAGTCTATAGGAGCATTTCATACTGATGTATTGAGACTCTAAAATTCTCCAACCAGTGGCAATTCAGAAGTTGGGACGTCCTGGACAGGATGCCTCTGCTGAAAATGACATGCTGATGAGATCATAAAAGACATGTCTACTAACCATTCTCTGTGTCTGAGGAAAATAACTCACCATTGTGAAGTCAATACCCCTTGTGGAGAAAAATATCACTCATTGATAGAAATTGATTTTTTTTCCTTCAGAAATTCCTGAGGGGTAAACAACGATTTTTCTTCATAGTGAACATAACTAAATAAAGTGATGTGAAGGCCTACACCCCTCCCCTGTCATCAGTGTGAAACTCTAATGATTAGTGTAACTGTGAATGCCTTCCGCCTGTGGGAACACGGACTCGGGTGCCATTTGTTTCGGCCCCACATTAGCAATCTGGCTACGGAACCTCCAGGAAGAGACAACACGTGAGTCCAGCTTCACTTGACAGGACTAATATGAGCAAAACACTTTTGGGGTTTTGAGGAAGCCAATAATTCACATAAAAACCGATCTTGGAGGTTTTAACTGATACATTTAATAACTATTTTTCACACTTTTCACTTTTTCTCCCTTACCCTTCCGCCCCTACTCGGGTCCCTAAATCATTCAAAAGTCCAAAGCAGCCTCACAACTAAACACTCATGAAGTTCACAAATGCCAGAAACTTTCATGAAGAAATGGACGATACAACTGAATTTAATATAGCTTACATTCAGTTTGTTGGTTAATCGGTGATATTTACTTACTGACAAGGCTTCAGTGAGATACAAATCATCTGTGGCATAAACCGTCTTCCTAGACCAATTATGCAAACTGAAGGAAAGCTTGCTTTCTACCCTGTCTGAAGCTCAAGCCTTGGATGAGAAAGGACAGGTGGATGGCTGGGGACATGGGAGAAGATGTTACTCAGTTCATCTTTGTTGAAATGGGTGCCACAGATCACTGGCAGAATTTCCACTGATAGACAACTCCCTTGAGCAGCTACAGATTAATCCAGCACCCAGATGACTGGGTTCTCTGAGGAGAAAGCCCAGTTGGTGATTAGAGGCTGAGATGCAACAGAAGGATACTGGAAGCCAGCAGCCTACTGGTGCAATCCTGATCTTCAATCCTTCGATGGGGACGGAAGCTCACCAATCACATTCTTACAGTCATCCCTCTCCCATCTAAAGGAACATTCTTCTCAAGTGGCTCAAACGGACAAACTCAGGAGTAAAGTTCGCCACTGTGTTACATGGGTCATGACCTATAGGATGGCCTTGGGAAGCATCAAACCAAATTGATTTTATTTTCATCTAATGGTACATATAAGTTACATGCCTGGGATCACATCACACATCTACAGAAAAACCATACAGAACAAAACAAAGACCAAAAGTAAAACTTAAAATCAACTTAACGTTTGGGCCATCTTAACGGTAGAGGGCACATGAGGGCATGACAACCTGGATTCCATTCCCAGGGCTCATATAGTGGAAGAAGAGATCGGAACTCATTCCCACAGTGTCCTCTGAGACACACACACACACACACACACACACACACACGGCGAGGTGGGGCGAGGCAGCAATGACTAGCTCCCATCATCTGGCATCTGATTCAAACTGACCCGGAAGCAGAGGGAAATCCCAAGCTGCTCTGCATTCGTGCATGCAGCCAAGGTTTCCAAAAATGAAATGTTCAGAAGTTATGGAAGGGACTTCACCCCAAGGAAACACTGCGCTCGTCACCCCGGGCATGATTTTACCCACCCACAGGTGAGTCTGTGGCTGGCTGAGTAGACGGACCTCCTCAGGAAAGGTTCTGCTAAGTCTTCCCCAAGAGCAAGGTCTGAGGATGTCAGCATGCTGAAACTGACTGGGCCACACGAGGAGACGCAGTGAATCTGTGGCAGGGTAGCCATTTGCCTTGTGTTCAAGGCCCAAGGGCAGGCAACTCAGAGCCACGGGTCCACCCACACGTCCTTGTCTCCTTTTCCTTCCGGTTGCTTTCTTTCCTTCTTTCCCAGTACTAGCTTTCAGGTCAGAATGGTTGTGGTTGCACTCACAGCATGTGGGAATTAGTGTCTGGGCCCAGAGAGGTGAGCTTTAGGAAGCATGTTCCCTTCAAAACTTAGCTTCTCCGTCTCTAGGGGGAGCAATGGCCTTTGTCTCTATAGTTCTGGGGACACTATAGTTGTGGAACCGAGAATGGCTCCTCAGTCCCAAGGCTGCCTGACTGCAGAAGACCTCTTGCCAAAGGATGGAGTGAGCACGCGCAGCTCAGCCCCAGCTGCCCCAGATAAGAGGTGGCCCGTGTTAACACGCAGGCTTCCTCCGTGCCTCAGCAGGGCCTTCCTTTTCCAAACAGTCTCCCTTTAATGTTGGCCAGTGTTGTTTTTCCATTGACTCAACATCTAGCCTCTGGTGGTAAGCCAGTAGGGAAAGCGGGGGAAGGGACCACGGGCCAGAGGGTGCCGAAACCACAGAAAGATGGACAGCCAGCCACATCGCCAAACAGGCTGGACACCTGCTTCGGAAAGACAGTGACGGAGTCTCAGAGCCATGCTTCCTCTACATCAGCTCTTCCTCCATTCGCTCATGTCAGCAGTGGGAGCCGTTCACCTGACCTCGCTTCAGCTGGAAACTTTCAAGGGTGCATAACCTCTCGTTAGAAGTGTCACTGTGTTGTTTAAAGGAAAGGAAAAGAAGGCAGGAGATTAAATAACTGTGAAGAAGGCAAGGAGCATCTAAAAGACCAGGGCTGAGAACATGGCTCAGTGGTAGAATGTGTGTTCGGAGTTGGCAAAGCCCTAGATTCAGAGCCTAGCACCCTGTTCCTGGAAAGATAATTCTAGGAGAGAAAAGATGAAAGAAAACCATTGAGATGAAGGAGAACTAGAAAGAAAACAGCAAAAAGAAAGAAAAGGAAGAAGAAGGAATTGTGAGATGGAGATGGACCTTCTAGAAAAGATGAAAGCCAGTGAGTTGGGAGGAAGCAAAGGTGGAAGGGGTAAAAGAGAAAAGAAATCAGGGTGAAGAGGAGAGAAGGAAGGAATGGAAGAAAAAGGGGAGGGAGGCCAGCTTCTCTATGCAACCCAGAATGAGCTGGTTCCCCCAGAAGCTGTTTATGGAGCCCCAGGAGAGGGCACAGGGTTGAGGGTGGACTGCAGACTTCTCAGAGGCTGCTTCGCACAGTCCAAGGTCAAAGGGCTTCTTCAAAACCAAATCTCGATCAGAGCCAGCTAAATGTTTTGACTTGAGGGAGACACCGTGGATTAAACAGCAAAATAGAGCAGTGTGGGGAAGAAAGGGGCAGGAAAAGAAAGAAAATTTAAGAAATGAAAGAACCCCGTGGGCGACACAAAGGGACGCTAGAAAACACTTCTGAGTCAGCCACTGTCGCCTAACACGCTATAAAGATCGCCAAAGACAAGTTGTCACGTTAGCTTAGTGAGACTGACACAGTACTTGGTCTCTTTCCTGCTCTAATCTCTCCCTGCACACTGCAGAAACACGCACCACGTTTAACAGGATTAGCCTGCTCCCTTTTTATTTTTTTTTACAATTCTATTTCAACAAAATGGGGGTGCTCGGACCCACTAGCTTTCTGTGGTGCACAGTGAATCTTGGCATGCACAGCCTCAGCCCTTTACTGGCTTTACTTAAATCCGAGGGAAAACATAAACAGACAACTTGCTGATTTTTCTCCCTTCAGTTTTCTCCATTCAATAACTTTGTTGTGGAAATGTCTACAATTTGGGTGGGGTGGGAACACTGATGGCAGGATAATCAAGGAAAAGCTGAAGCTATGGAAGTTGGGTTGATTTAAACAAAACAGGGCTTGCATGGTGGCCCAGAGGTCAAGAGCACTGGATGCTCTTACAGAGGACTCGGGCTCCGCTCTCAGCACCTATGTGGTGGTTTACAACCACCTGTAACTCCAGTTCCAGGGGATCCAATGCCTTCTGACCTCTACAGACACTAAGGACACACATGGCACATATACATACATGCAAGAAAAATATTTATATACACAAACAAACTCTTCCAGCAGAGATTTCTACAGTCTAAAAGAAATGGCCTCAACTTTGACTGCAGAATGACGTGTGAGTTTGTGACACTTCCCTCCAAGACTGAAATGTTCCACCTCACAGAAAGCTCCTGAAACAAGAAGATGAACAACTGAACCAGCTATGGTGGTGCACACCTTTAATCCCAATACCCTGGAGTCAGAAGCACCAGGATCTCTGTGAGTTCAAGGCCAGCATGAGCTACAGAATGACTTCCAGGACAGCTGTTACACAGAGAAACCATCTTGAAAAAAAAAAGGATAAACAACTAAACATAGCTCCAGGAAGTCCCTGAAACTGACCAGATTCACGAGGCCCCTTTCCTGCCAGAGTAAACAATACAAGCTGAGTGTCTCAGATGATTGATGAGCTGCCCAAGGACTCTCACAAGGGCAAAGATTCAGACTCTGAGACTGGACCAGCTGCCTGAGAGAAATGCCTGGAAGAGGTTTAGACCAGAGTCACTTGGAAAGGACACGCTCCAATCTGTTGAGTGGCCTGCAGGTTGTGCAGTGTGCTCCAGGTGTCCCAGCTTTTGTGAGCTGTCGCCCATGCTGGGGTGGGCCTTGGTAATTGAGTCATTTCTGCTCCTGTAAGTAACCCCAATAAAACTCATTAGTTCACCAAGCTGGACTTTAGTGGTGTGCACTGTGGGCTGTCATGGGATCCCTGACTGGGAGGAGTCATGTGTTTTATCTCCCCAGGAAAGGTTTTGTCGCACAACACTAGGTTCCAATCCATGCTCTGCAATGCACTGTCTTTGGGGCTTGACCAAGGTGTGAGATCTCCTCCAGTCTCAGCTGGCTCATCAATGCCATGGGGATAGCCCTGGCTGTTGGGAGAATCACATACATCAGACTTGATGTTCTCACTCAGAGTCTTCTATTTTTTATTTATTTGATTGTTTATTTATTTATTTACTTTTTGAGACAAGGTTTCTCTGTATGACAGCCCTAGCTGTCCTGGAACTAGCTCTTGTAGACCAGGCTGGCCTTGAACTCAGAGATCTACCTGCCTCTGCCTCCCGAGTGCTGGGATTAAAGGCTGAGTCTTCTACTTTATAACGATCCTGTAATCAGGACATCCAAATCCACTGTGCATTTTAGGTCACCACATTTTCCTTTTATCACAAAGGCCACACTTAAATGAGTCTTTTCTCATCTTCTATGACCTTTTCTTTTCAGAACTTATTTTTAAGTGTGTTTGTGTGTGTACGTGTGTGTGTGCATGTGTGTGTGTGTATATATGTGTGTGCATATGAGTGCAATTGCCAGCAGAGGCCAAACGAGGGTGTCAGATTCCCTGGATCTGTAGTTACATAGAGGAGTTGTAAGCCACCCCCAGATGGATGCTTTTGGAGGAGCAGCAGCAAGTGTTCTTAACCAGAGAGAGCACTGTCACTATGGCAGGTGGCTGCGACGGCGCATGCTGCCTACTGCATCTTCACTGTTTTCATGAGAGAGGTCAAGCTGGAATATAAGAAAATGAGGTCTTCATGCTTTTGCCTCATCCAGATTTTCTAGAGCAGACCTCCTGACTGAGGCTTCAGAAAGCTGATCAAATCAAACACAGCTAATCACTGCTCATGTTGGGTCAGCGTCGGAATTGTCCATGGGCTGCTCTCCACAGGGCCGCCACACACCAGGCTTTGCAGGGGCTCACAGCAGTGATGCCCTGGAATCAAGAAAATGATCCCTTTTTTTGAGTCCACTTGGAGCCTCACTGCTATTGGACTCTTCTAGAACCACAGCCAGACTTAATCCTGGGGAGAGACACAGGGAGCTGTCCAGTGTTGGAGAAAGTGAAGTACTGGGTCTGTTGGCCTCTGAGGAGTGAGGGAGCCAAGCCTGGGGCAGAAGGAGACTGATTTAGGAGCAATGGGGAAGCTGATGTGCAGGGTCTGAGGCCCAGCAAGCACACACAAGATACCTAAGAGGGTGCTTGCTGTGGTCGGAGGTCATACCACCGCTCCACACGCACGGATGCACAAGTGCACATGCACGCACACACAGAAAGAACCCAAGATATCTGTCCTCTGTGGCTGATGGCTCCAAGGTGTTGGTCCAAGTCTCTTCACAGCCAGCCTGGGATTATCAAGTGAGCTGCCTCAAAAGGCTGGCCTAGAGGAAGCCAAGAAACATTGGCCTTCACCAGACTGAAACCAAGGCCAGATTTAGCCTCCCACCTCATCTTCACTCCTGCCTGGCCCTTCACCCCCACTTCAACCCTGCTCGCTCCTGAAGAGGGCCGGGACTGGCACTGAGTCACATGCCCACCCAGGTTTTCTGCATCCCCTGGCTCCTTCCACACTCCCCTCTCGCCCCCCTTTCTCATTATCTCTCCAGCTATATGTGACCCATCTGGCTCACTCACACTACACAGGCACCCCACACAACTCCCCACACAACCCCCCCACACCTGTACTCTCTCAACTCCCACCCACGCCCTCAAAATTTCCCTTTTTTCTGTCACCCACCCCATGCTCTCTCTCCCTTTCTCCCACCAGAAGTCTCCCACACACTCTTCCCCTGAGCCCTCACCCACAAGTAGTGTAAAAAATAAAAAGTATTACTTCTACTAGGCAGGGATTTGTGACCGGAAGCCACAAGTTGCCTGTTCTTCCTAACATCTTGGGCCTGGCAATATGTCCCTCTCTAGTTGTCTTAGCCATTATCTTCCTTTGTCCTGTAGGGTCACGGGCATTCCCCACCTGTGCACAGACTAGCTAAAAAGCATAAGACTTCCCAAACTACCCAAAGATACACAAGGGCAGGTATGGCAGGGAGGTGTCCTCCACCGCCCTCCTGCAGGCAGTGCCCCCCCATACACCAGGTCCACCTACCCAGACCTGGTCCACTCCAAGCTGGTGTTCCTTTCTTGAAGCCCTGTAACCTGTAAGTCACAGGCTCCAGTTCTGTGGTTCCAATGGCCCCTGTTACTGACTATTTAGTTAACTGCTAACTCTTCTGCTCTAAGCTGGCCAGCATCTTGATCTGCTGTCTGCTGGGTCAGCGGGTCCATTTCCTGGGCTCTCTTCCCTAGCCCTACTACACTGTGGCAGCCAGGCATGGCACCTTCCTGCCTGTCTCTCTTCCACAGCTGCCCTTGGCTGGGCTCTCACTGTAGTGCCCCGCAGTGGCTTGGATTCAGTGGGGTTTGAGTGAATTTTTATTAACAATATTTTTTTTTACTTTACATTCACTCAGGAGAGGTATTTATTCAAACACATTAAAACATATGACATGTGACATACATTTGTTTTTTTCTTACCCAGAAGTGTTGACCTTATTTTTCCTGCTTGCAGTTCCCTGTCCAGCAGAATTTTGGTCCTGTTTTCATAGGCTTGACCTATGGTTTCTACAGAGAAGATTTGTTACCTATGAAGTAGAGAGGATGAAAGGGGCCAGAAAGCAAATGCCATGATGGTAAACGGCCCCTGCTTTCCTCTGGACTTGGATAAAAACAGTTTCGTGTGCCTGGGAGCACACGGCCACGTCTGCAGCTGAGTGTGGATCTGAATTTATTCTGTAGGCTTAAATGAGGTAGGGGTGGGGCACAGAAAGTGTTCGGATGCCAGCCATTGATGAGTTAGTCTCACAGTGCACTGGCTTCACCTGAAGGTTGAGAGCAGGAGAGAGGCCCCTGTGTGAGTATTTGTGTAACAATCCAGGCATCCTGCTTGCTCTCTTGTTCTAAAATGGCCAGGTACCAATCACATCTTGAGCAACTTCATCTGTGTCCAAACATCTCTGTTAACTCATTGATTTGGGGTACTATTTCCATTTTACAGATAAAGAGAACGGAGGTAGAAGCAAGGTCACAGAGAGGAGGCAGCGCCTCACCAGTGGCCTGCTATGACCCCCAGATTCCTAGTTCCTCCTACGGATTTCTTTACCTGAGGTGGACTCAGAAGCTTTTTTAAAGCATCTTGGGTAATTCTGATTATTAGCAGTCCTCAGACTCCCCTGCTCCATATCAAACCATTTCCGAAGCCCTATTACCATGCTAGCCCTCCAGCAGCCTCCTCCTCCACGTTGAATAAAACATTTAAACCATATTTAAACGTCAATTTTAGGGAACTATGTAGCATATGGGCTTGCCTTTTGATCTCAAAATGATGACAAACAGATACTTAGATACTTCATAAAAGAAATATTACCAGGAAAAAAAAATTATAGAAATCTGGCTTTCAGCTTCGTCATGCTCTAATTTAAACAAAATGCAACTTCATCGGGCTCCCTTCTCTGGGAAGAAATTCACAACCGCAGGCTCTCTTTAGTGTTCTTCTGGTCTTGACCTGTTTGTATCTAGCGCTGGTCCTCAGTCCAAGCTCTGAGACCCTGAGTATCTATCTGAAACTTAAGTCCTGTCCCCAAAACCCAGAAAATGCACAACCACTTCTGAATTCTCAAGCATCAAAGGAAAAGACCCAGTAACACAGCTCTAGACCTGTGGACAGAGCTGGGCTAGACGGAACGGGAGACCACTATCCCTTTCTATATCCTGCCCCTCTCACTATCCCTGCTGAGGGTCCCCTGTCTGGGCTCCAGTGTGTGCCTCAGCTACCACCACAGCAACAGGCGGGCGGCGGGGGAGGGGACATGGCGGGGACAGCGCGGGCCTGGCTATGGCCCACGTCTGCTGAGGCCGAGTGGGACGCTCTCGGTCCCCGGAGCAGGTGGCTGCCCCGTGCGGTCCGGTGTGCGCTGAGCCGGTCCAAGCAGGGCCAAGCGACCACTCGTGCAGCGGTCAAGGAAAGAGGCGAGGGCTGTAGGACCCTGGTGGGGACAGGCCAAGCGGCCGGCAGGTGGCCCGGACGAACTCCCCCCACCTCCTCCGCCAGAACGCTCTGGCGACAGTGGCGCCACAGTCTCTCGAGGTCACTGTCTTCCCGACCTGGAGGCTGTGACGCCTAGCATGGGGCCGGTCCAGAAGGCCAGGCCAGCAGTGAGGACAGGAGGACACCGCGAGGGAGCCCGGTAGCGTCCAACGCCTACCGGGCACACTCCCAGCCTTCCAGCCCTTCCCACAGGTTTTCCAGTACTCGCGGGAACGTTCCTCGCTGGTTTTGGAAAGCCAGCGCCGAGGGGCTCCGCAAGCACACCCCTGCATGTACCGTGACATACACAAACAGGACCTGGGACACTGGGAGGAGTGGCTGGGCCTCTCTCCGGGAGGTGGCCTTGGGAGTGAAGACAACAGGAGGCCACACCGCCACTCTCACAGAGCGCTTACTACCCTGCCTGGGCTGGAAAGGGTGGCTGTACTCAGAGACTTGATGTGATTTTGCCACTGCGCCCCGCGTGCAAGGCATCCGCTCACATTTGCACCCTTACCCCACCTCACTCCCGCGCCACTGCGACCAGAGCCTGTCTTTGTACTTCTCTGACAGCAAGACAGGGTGATCACACCCAGTGGTGATGGTGGCCGTGTGTTGGTGTGACCATGTGTATGTGTGTGCACATTCCTCTCTGTGACACCCCTAAGTACGAGGGAGAGCACCTCGTTTGTCCCCGCAGGCGCCCCTCAGCTTATCTCTGACCTAGGGTCTTCCAGCTTCCCTGTTGTGGACTGAAAAAAAAAAAAGAAGAAGAAGAACCGAAATCACAGCCTCTCCGAACCCTGGCCCTCAAAGCCTGGGTGGGTGGGGTTGCGGATGAGCAAGCGATCTCGGGAAACAAGAGCAACCCCACGGAAGGCGAGCGAGCGCGAGGCCTGGCGAGCGCCTCTCGCTTCGCGGCGCGGCCCGGCGCAGTGGCCGGGTTATGTAAGTAAGAGCCCTCCCTGCGCTCCGCACCATCTGTTAATATCTTGATATTGGAAAGTTCGGTGCCTGAGGCAAAGCCAGGGCTGGCGGCGAACAGCTCTCAGCCGACTCCTTATTCCTCTAGGGCAGTGAATGCCCCCCCTCGCCCTTTGTTCGTTTCTGCCCACTTCCCCACATCAAGCTGTCGTGTGACCCCCCTCAATCACCAAAAGCCCCCTCATCATCACCCTGGGGTTGTGTTTTTCTTTAAGATCACCTTGTCGCTAACAAGTCCTTACTAGGTATATGTTTGTGGCGATCCTGTGCTCTTTTACGGGGGGGGGGGAGGGCTCTTTTTGTTCTTGTGGGGAGAAGGCTTTATTTTTTTTTAACTTACTTTTTCTGCCAGTCCCCCTGGCTCCCAACTTCTTTGGACTGACTCGCTGATGTTTACTTTGAAAGCTGTTGGTTAAACAAACATCACTCGGAGGCTTCTGAGCAGTGGGGTTCCCAAGAGAGAAACGCCGCAGCTGCTACTTGCTACTGATCTGGTGGCATTTCACTTTCTCCCCCACCATTCAGAACAAATCCAGGTTGGGTTCGGCGTCACGCTGGGCACAGGGGAGGAGAGCGTGAGAGGACGGCCGTCAGCCCGCCTCTAGGCAACCTGCAGCTGGCAGGTCTGCTCCCGCCGCCGCCGCCGCCGCCGCCGCCGCCTCTTCCCTCTGCTCCCCTCCTCAGGTGGGTGGGCTGGTGGGAGGCCACCGAGGTCCTCCAACATCCTTTTACAAAATCCACCCCCACGTTGGCTCTTCACGGAATCCGCTTGAAAACCCCAAAACAGCTCTCAGGCGCTGATGCCTGCTGCTTGTACGGTTTCAAATGACCTACAAACACTGCCTCCCCTCCTTAGCCCCCACCTAAGGGTTTAAAGACAGTACTGGAGAGGAGAAACACCCAGAGGGAAGGTCAGGGCGAAGCGAGTTTAGCCTAGAGCCCGTTGCACAACGCCTTTCTCTAACACAATTCACTCTCCAGATAAACCAGCTAAAGCAACCTGCACGAGGACGAATTGTCCAAACACCGATCAGAACTTGTGCTCACTTTTTATCACCAGGGCGGTGCTGGCCAGGGTTGGCAAAAGAAAGGGTTGTAAGGATCCTAGGCTTGGCCCCTGGCTTCGCAAAGGAAGCGGGTGTCTAGAAGACTTCTGGTCTCCGGGCTGACTGATTGCTTCCACGCTATCAGAAAACAAACCCGAGAGTCGCCCCGAGACAGGGGCCTTGGGCCTCAAGCCTTGCTCCAGCGCTGCTCGGGACACGGGGGAGCATCACAGCTCAGGAGCCTGGCTTATGCGTGGCCCGGACAGTTAGGGGACAAGACAGGGCTCATCCGCAGCGTTCAGAACTCGGGGTCACCACCCCAGCTCACATGCCCAACCTGGCCAGAGATCGGCGTTTCCACGCGCAGCTCCTGCGCCCCAGTGCGGGCTGCGAACTGCTGGGGCTGGCGTGACAAGCCGCGGGGCTGAGAGGCGCGAGCTGCGGGTGGGGAGTTTGCTTGTCTGTCCGGAGGTTACCCTAGCTTTGACTCAGGCCTACTTTGTCCCTCTGCGAGACAGATAAAGGATTTTGAAGGTGCTCGGGGGAAACTTTTCCCGCCGCCAAAACCCAGGCGTGGCGTGTGCAAAACGTGCATCCGAACGCCAGGTGCAATTGACACAAACTACTCCAGAATGATCTCTCTCCCTCTACCCTTGCGTGCCCCCCACCTCTTTCCTTGCCCGACCCCCTCCCTTTTAAACGTCAAGCTGGCAAGCGCAAACAGATTCTTCAAAAGAAAATAAAGGGACGAAAAATGAGAAAGTGGCTTTGGACCATTCTCAGAACCCCAAATTCCACCCTCCTCAGTCCATCCGTTTACCACAATGGTACACAACCAATATTCCACCCTGTCTAACGGGCACGTGAGAAGATCATTTCAGCACCACCGGCCCCGAGTAGAGGGCTCTTCCCACAGGAGCCCATCTTTGAAGGTGTGAATAGTGCACTGGGCTCTGGGCGATGCTGCTTCCCTGCCTGAGATGGGGAAGGTCTGAGGGCAGTTCGAGAGGGGGTAAGACTGCTGGGGGGTGCTCAGGTGAGTCTTTTCCGGAACACCAGCCTGGCTGACCTGATTATTTTTTTCTCCTTCTTTTCAATGTTTGAATTCCGTGCCTGCCAAAAGTTTCCCACAGGGCACAGACCTCTCTCTCTCTCTCTCTCTCTCTCTCTCTCTCTCTCTCTCTCTCTCACACACACACACACACACACACACACACACTGCTGTCCAAGTCACAGGGGATTAATACACTCTCCCATTCTGATGAATTGGAGGCTGAAAATCGGGAACGTCCTAGAAACGATTGTGTGCATGGCAGACGATGGTGGCGGGGCACTCACTCTCCTCCATACTCTGTCACAACACGGTTCAACCTTTGATCTGATTGAATTGGAGGGACTCGGAAAAAATACTTGTTTCCACACCACCCTTTCTAAAAAGTGTTCAGTCTCCTAGGTATGAACGTTACCAGTGCTTTGCAGCTCTGCTGAGCTTCGGGCTTTCTAAGGTGCTTCAATCTGCGCTGTCTCCTTAGTAAGCACTGCTGTTAACTGTGCCCAGGGAAGGGGACATTCCAGCAACAACGGGAAGCTTTCTTCAGCGTTTGTCACTGAAGCCAAGGCCCTCTTTAAAAACCACGTTATCTGAAGAAATCTCGCAGCTATTTTTCATCCAAGATGTCAAACCAATGTGCTTTTTATATGGCTTTAAGCGTTAGAGTCGGAGATGTTGACGCTTGAGATGTCTCGGCTGATAAACTTTTAAGTTTGTCACTCAGACTTCGAAATTGTGTAAATTCTACATTGGACTAATTTTTTTGGTCCACCCTGGGGTGCGTAAACTGAAGAGTGACTGGGATGTGGTGTCTGTAGCCTATATGGCAACTTTGCCTACAATTCAAATATTTTTAAAGGTAACCAAGGATGAATCGTCATCCTATAAATTTTGGGGTCTGTCTGACTGGAACTCAGTCAATAATAGGCAGAGCTTTTAACATCAGATTTAGTGACCCGGTGTGAAATCTCTGACACCTATTTTTTTAAATCCTAAACCTACCTGTGTTTGCCCATCCTCTTTAAAAGGAAACCAGAGTGACAGGTCTTACTGATATTATCCATGATCGTTCCCAAAGCGGAACGATTTGCATCCTCCCCCAAAACACACTCCCTTCTTTATGCCCCCCCTTAAACCTTCACTTTTTCTCCCGTATAGTTTTCCGTGCCTTCCTCTACCCCAGTCTGGGGAGCGCTCCCTTAGGTCAGCCGCTGGGAGAACTCCATCTTCTGTACCAGTGAAATGAAAAAAAAAAAAAAAAAAAAAAAAAGACCTGCGTCCTGGAAGAGCCAGTGCGAGCCGGGCGCCGCGGTGCACAACGCCCGCAGATGGCTCGCCGCGGCCGGGGCGCGGCAATCCAGGCGCCCCAAGCAGTGGCAGGGCGGGGTGGGGGCCGGAGCTGGAGGCCGGGGAGGGGGAGCGCGGGGCCCCTCTCCCCTCCTCTCTCCCCAGCCCCTCACCCCCACCCCTTATATATATGTATATGTATATGTATTTTTTTTCCTCCCAAGTTCTCTTGCCTCGCTATCCCCCCTTGAATCCGAAGGCGCCTCGCGATTGGGTGCTGGGGCCGGGTACGTCAGTGGGACTGTGACGTGCAGTCTTCCTGTTTCCTTCAGCTGTGTCTTAAAGTAAATCTTGTTGTGGAGCGGAGCCCTCAGCTGAGAGAGCGCTGGGAAAGCGTCCGCCACTGCAGCTGGGGAAGCCGCGCGACGCACACGAGCTTCACCGCCGCGCCTGCTGCGCCTCGGGCCACCGCGCCGCGCTCCGCGCACCAGCCCTCGCCTCCTCCTCCGCTCCTCTGCTTTCTCTCTTCTTTCCCCCGGGCTCCAGGCTCTGCCCTGCGCGCCTCTCCCCTCCCCTCCCTCCTTACTCCCCTCTCGTCTCAGCACTCGCCCCGCTCACTCGCTCTCGCACAGACTCACCGACCCCTGGGCCAATTATCACTCGTAAGACATCACTGCGTGCGCGCGTGGGTTTCTTCTCTCTGCCCGCAAGAGAGAAAGAGAGAGAAAGAGAGAGAGGGAGAGAGAGAGAGAGAGAGAGTGGCTGCGCCCCGCTGCTGCCCGCACCGCGTAAGTATCTTCACCCGGTCGCTGTCCCCTCCCCTTTTCCAGAACCGCTCGCACTGGCTTGTTCTTGAATGGGAAGGAGAGAGAGAGAGAGAGAGAAGAGCCTCCCGTTACTCACACCCGTGTAAACATTCTTTTTCCAGGGGGGAAATGGTGTTATTTACATGAATCGTAATCAAATAGCCTCTAAAAACAGTTTTCTAAGCAGGAGCCTCAGTGGAACTCCGAGCTCCTCTCCTCTCAGTTACGAAGAGTAAGTGATCCGCTTGGCTTTTCTTTCTTTCTCGTGCCTGCCGGTGGCTGGGGTGGTGGTGGCGATGGGGGAGAGGCTGGCGTTGCCGGACTTGTCCCTGATCTTGTCACCTTTTGTGTACGGTGCCTGGGGTGCGCTGAGGCTCTGGCTTCCTTTTATTTTTATTATTTTTTTCTCTTACTCTCCTCAGGAGAGGGGGCCGTGAGGGGGACCGAGTCCCTTTTTGTTGTTCTTCTAGATTTCTTGCTGTCTTCCCAGCCCCTTCCTTCCCTTCTACCCGGGTAGAAACTCCCGGGCCTGTCCCCAGTCCCTTCCCTTTGTCTTGTTTATTCTAGCTGCCTTTCTTCCCGGCTTTTCCTATTTGCTTGGTGTTTGCATACCTTTCACTTCTCCTTTTTAACCCCGGGCCAAGGGCCGGCCGTGGGGAGCAGGGCGGAGGGGGGGGCGCAGGGTGACTTTCCTCTCCCTGCGCGTTCAGAGCTGGGAGCTTGCACCGGGCTCTACAGCCGAGGAGGGACAGTCCCGAGGAGCAGCGCGGTGCCCCTCCACCCAGTCTGCGCGCCTCGCTGGCAGGAACAGAGTAGGGGCAGTTGGCCCAGGAGCCTCAGGGGTCGCCCCCGGGGCCATCGGGACGCCGCGCAGCGGAGGGCCGGCCCCGGGTCGGGGTGTGCTTGGGCCGCCCATGGGCGAGAAGCCCCCCAGCCATTACAAGCACGCTCGGGTAGTGGGCAGCTGCGCTCCGGCCTCGGCTGGGTAGTGCTCCAGTGTTGCCCCAGTTCCTAGGACTGGGAAGGAGGAGAAGAGCCCAGAGGAGTGGAGAGGTGAGAGCGGTTGTTGCTGAGAAGAACGGCTTGGAGGGCGGGAGGACAGGGGAGAGCTGCTATCTTGCCTGAACAGACAAGGAGAGGAGACGGAGGGGGGGAGGGGAGCGGTAGACATCACCCAAAGTCCAGCTGAGCAAGTTGTCGTCGCCTCGACAGTGCCAGCCAGTCAGTCCTGCTAAAACTGAGCGCCTGTGCTGAGAGCGACGGGGGCCCGGAGAGAGCATCGAGCCACACTCAGATTCTCCCGCCCCTGCCTAGCTTCTTGGGAAGTTAAGTCCTCCGGGCAGACTAAGAACAGAAGCAGAAGGAG
The DNA here is from genome assembly GCA_004026605.1 of Ondatra zibethicus. Taxonomy (NCBI): domain Eukaryota; kingdom Metazoa; phylum Chordata; class Mammalia; order Rodentia; family Cricetidae; genus Ondatra; species Ondatra zibethicus. The sequence continues at coordinate 182,472 of PVIU01000676.1, forward strand.
GGGCTGGGGGACAGTCTTGAGGAGGCTGGTTGGAGTGTGAAGCTGCTGTTCTTGGCAGCCCAGAGCCCTTCGCCTCGGGGAAGGCTGGAAACTCACCTGCTTACTTATGTTTTTCCGAGAACATCTGCGTCCTCTCCTTAAGCTTATGAAAATAAAGCAGGCCCAGGGTGGCCTCCTCTCAAAGTCAAGGCTGGAAGAGTCAGTCTCCTGTCTGGTTCTCTGTCCTCCCTAGTCCTTCTTTCTTTTACCACCCCATCTCCTACCCCTCTGTTTAAAAAAAAAAATCATTTCCTCTCCTAAACCAGGCAGACAAAAGTCTGTTAGCAGAATGCGCATGGGCAGGGCTGGACAGGTGTGTTGTGTCAAGAGAGGCAGGTGCAAGTTTCCTGGGTGCCTGTGTTTCTGTACAGCCCCAGACCACAAGGCTTCAGGACTGAAGAGGTTCATGAATTTATGGTGGTTCTGGTTAATGGGATTGCCAGGCTAATGGGAATCGGGCTGTTGTGTTCTGAGTCCCTGCTATGAGGTTTTTTTTTTTTTTGGAGGTGGGGTTAGTATTTGTTTATTTGTCTTAAGGATGTTGGCAGGTGACTGCTGAGGCCCTATCTCAGGCTTCTGTCTGCCAAAAGCACACCCCACTTCAGGATAGCAGGTGGAGAGAGTTGACTTTCTCTTTGCCTCCCTTCAGTTTCTGCCTGTCTGGCAGGTCAGTGCTTAGCGGGGGGGGGGGGGGGAGATCCTTTGTGTGTGTGTGTGTGTGTGTGTGTGTGTTGGACAGCAATGGGTGGCTTGTAACTGCCCAAAATACCAAAGTCAGTTCCCAAGTGTGACTTGCTGCTAAAGCCTGTCTTTGTAGTAGGCTTTCTCCCTTCCCCAAAAGAATAGGTATGTGTTTAAACTCTTTCAAGCCCTGTGTTAAATACTCTCATGAAGTGAACTGGGCCTGTCGCTGTATCAGACATGTGCCAGGTGTCCTAGAAGGGACAGTGTCCAAAGAAGGGACTTTGATGGAGAGGGAGAAGCTGAGTCTGTGAGAGGGAACCCGGCTCTGGCGATCTGATGGAAGACCTGGGCAGCCAGTTCTATGAAGAGTTTCTTGCAAGAACTTCTGAGTGTTTTCCGAATGAAACAGGCTGCTGCGTGCAGTGGGAAAAAAAGAAAGCCTGCTTGTGTGCCAGGGAAGATGTTGAGAGTTCTGTGTAAGTGCTGTGTCTGAGTGTCTGGCTTCTCAAAACTTGACCTTCTAGGCTGCTGGTTAAACAGTTTACTTCCTTGAGTTGAGTTCTGTGGGAATAGATCAGATGAGGGACAGTCTTTGTTGGTTAGTTTTGTTATTTGGAGGCTATCTCTGTTTCCATGAAAATGACAGGTATATGTCACTTAGTCTTCTAACTTAAACATCAGTCACCCCTCCCCTCCTAGCACTTTGTATGCTTTTGGAGATTATTTGATAATTAAAATGTCATCCATGGCTATTTTCATATGCCTTATTTTTGATAGGCATTAGTCATGCTTGGCACTTATTGATATTCTGTGTATCCATGATGCAGGATTCTGTTTAGTTTAATCACCACCTTGTGGGGAAAAAAGTCGTGCATACACGACATGCATCTTTGTTCTTGTGTGTTCATCTGCTAGCTAGGTTCCTCTGCGAGCAGGCTGCACACCCTTCCAGCCTGAGCTAACTCACTCTGTAAGTTGCCAGGCTCCTTCTCATTTGTTCTAAACCCATAAAGTCCCTTCTCACAAATTTCCGGCATCACTTCAAGTATGGTCTCAACTATATACTATCAATATTAAAATTTTTACTAGTTAGAATTTTCAAAGAAATTATAACATGCTAGTGATGTTATGGTGTGAAAACAGATTATGCATCACCATGGTTATAGGTTTCAAATTCAGTATTTGTATATATTGGAAGGGAAACATAGAAGAAATTTCTCCAATCTTATTGCCTAGTGCATCCCAAAGCTTCAAAGGATATTTTGAGTATTTTGGTTTTTCTGCAAAAAGAAGAAAAATGTGTGAGTGCATGTTCTAGGATTGTTTCTCACACTCTTGTATTTGCCCAATTTGATGAATTGTAACTTTGAAATAAGTGGAAATCAATATCTTGGGCAGGTCTCAGAAAGAGTTCTGTGTTCGTTTTTCTAGTGAAAAATGAATGGAATTTCAGATAGCATGGAGGGCTCTCACATGAAATGGTTATGCTTTGAAACCTTTTATTGTAAAAGGAAATGTAAAATTTTTGTCAATAAGATCTCAATTCTTTAAAGCATTAACTTATGTCAAGTAGGTTTTCTGAGCCTCGTAGCATGTAGAAATATCTCTAAACTAAAAGTTGTTAATTAGCAGAAATGCAGGGAAGGGTTGGTGAGTGACTTAGTGTATGTGAATCAAAGTACCTGATTTTCCCCTGTTGAATTTGGGCTGATTTCAGAATGACTTCAAATATTGATGATGATACTCCATTTGAAACCATAGGACCAGCTTACCTCATTAAGGTCCCTTAAAGATGACTTTGTAAAAGAAATAAAATCTAAGCCATTTCTTCAAATAATTTTATCAACCTAGACAGATCTCTAAATAACTGAAGCAGGAAGCCATGCCAGCCTTACGCTCTCCATGCCTCATAAAAGATCTGTCTGAACTATCTGGATAATTACCATAATGAAACACTTCTTTGTCTAGAATCTGGGCTCCAGATAGATGTAGTAAAAGTTGCACACCCCCTCCTCAAAATAACTTGTTTTATTAAAGTTGAGCCCTGAGCCACTTCACTTCGTATTGTTGTGTTCCTTTGAAATTCTTTGCTGAAGATTATTTGTTCCAGCGTGAAGTCAGCGATGTCCTCTGGGTTGCTCCTCCTTGGGAAACAGAATGCAGGCCCTTTGGGTTTCAAGGAGGCACTGTTAGGAGCAGTTAGGGCTGACTCAGTCTTGAAGTTATTTTCCCACTGGCTTTTTTTTTCAAGAGGCGTCTGCTGTGTTGTGCTATCTGTTGTACAGGTGCTGTTAGAACGTGCATGTCGGCTGCGTACTGATCCACACGACACGTGTTTGATAATTTAACATTTGGACGTAGATTTCCACATGAATTCAGAAGAGCTTTCTAAAGCACATGTACTGGGCCAGTAATCGTCTGGTCCGGATTCTGTTATCACTATTTTCCCATCTTCTTTATACTGTTTCTCAGCAGGACTGGCTCAGAGGTTTTATATTGCCTGCTTAAGCCCCAAATCAATGTTAAAGTGAAAACATTATAAGAATCCATAGTAATTGGAGTTAAAAACCACAGCTCAGCTCACATGCTTAGAGAGGTGACGTTGTTGGGCACCTCAGTGAGGTGACACTATGGGTAACAAAGTCCTGGGACCCACAGGTTGGAAATGATGACCCTTGGAAAACATTCTTAGCTGTTTTAATTTTACCATGGTCACTTGATAGTGCATTTTGATGTGGAAATATATTTTTGTACCTTTGGTTTAGTAAAATATGCTAGACATGTACTAGGTCAGCCACCTATTATTTTTTAATCTTGCCTATAATACCCCTGGATTATGGCCCTGAAGTGTATGGTCACTCTCCTTTTATTTCTGTTTAACTATTAAGCTGTATGGAAAATAAATCAGTGTGTACCTATTAACATAGTGCCCTGTCTTACTGGATAAAATAATTTTTCCCATTATTCTGTCCTGTTGCTTATATCTCAGTTGGACATTTTACACAGAGACCTAAGGTATTTGTAGTCTCCTTGCCCAAAATGGAAATAAATCATTATTTAATTTTTAAATGACACCTGATTCAGATTTTTAAAAAAATCAATTTAGCTTGGTGAATTTGGAGGGAGTTACAGGCTATTGAGTCTCAATGGACCTAGTGCATATGTTTAATTAATATTTATTCCCCACTGAAGATAAAGGAGTGGCGCCATCCTACCTTGGAAGAGCCCAGCCTCCTCTTGGCTCTGGCATGAGGCAGGGATGCAGCTGTTGATACCTAGGCTACATGAGAGGAAGTGCAGTTGACACAGAGGTAAATGGCAGCTGGGAGAGGAAGGATGCCTGGATGACCTTGTGCTAGTCCACACACACTGGCATGTCCTCTTGGAGCCTCTGAGCCAGAGGTGTTCTTCAGCATCCAAAATGGGCAGGAGGGAAGGCCAGTCTGAGTAGCAAGGTGAACAGGGGGAGAAGAGACAGCAAGGAGCCTCTTCCGTCTTCACTGGAGGGCCGTGTGCGTTGCAGGTGATATTGAAGACAGAAAAAGGTTTGCACACACATACAAATGACATAGAAATCTTAGATGGCAAAGAGCCCTGATTTTAGAAAGCTGCTATATGTACAAAAGAATCTTCCTTGTAACCACCGTTATCCAAGTGTTTCTGTGACTCGGAAATTGTCCCTGTTTCCTGTTCTTGCTCTCACCTGACAGCCTCACCTATTTTACCTGTCAGGCTCAATGTGCTGTCAGCAAAATATGTGTTGCTGGGTTTTGTCACACCCAGATCAATTGTATTATTAGTGGGCGAGGAGTCTCTCTTATTCTGAACTTAATTTCAAACACATTATTAAAGTCATTGAGATCCCAAACTCCAACCTCAATTTAGGCTATTTTGCCTCGAAGTGTTTTACCATCAGACATACAGAAAGCTCGAGAAAGAGCCATCACCTTGCCTCAGGACACCCTGAAGCAGGCTCTTCTAAAAACATTTTGTCTTCAGAGAAAAACACCAAGAGCAAACACAGCATGGTGAAATATTTGTCATTTTAAAAAAAAAGAACATATTGTTGCCATGTAAGCATGGAGCATTTTCTTGATTTTTACAGATTATTTCATGCTGAAATGATGCCTATTTGCATGGGTAGCCATTCTTTAAAACTAGCCACAGATGTACTCCTAGGGAGCATGTAGATGTTTTTACAGGTGAACCGAAAGAGATGGGAGAGATTCCAAGCACTCCACACGCTGCCTTTGGCAATGCACCCTGTTATTGTGAAGATGTGGTCTGTTAAGCAAATTCGAAGTTCAATATCAGATAAACCCGGCATGAAGACAGTATTTTCATTTTCTTCATAAAACGTTAACTGTAAACAAAAAGACGTGCTGTCTTGTGCATGCATAGAAAATCTGGAGCTAGTTACTAAGTGACACAATGTATCAAGGGCCTTTGATAAAATGTAAGCAAGGATGTTTCCTTTTTATACCTTGCCCCTAAAACAATGCTAGCTCCTGTACAAAGAAGTCACTTTCCTTTCTCATATATTTGATTGATATTTTATTTCTTTTATATGTTTCTCCAGTTGCTTTTTCTGTTTAGCTCTCCCCCTCCCTCTCCTTTCCTTGGCATAAGCAACAAGATTTACAAATGATGTGTGTTTAAGAGTTTCTTAGCCATTTGAAGTACTGTTTTGGCAGATCTCACCAGAACAAAACTGGTACTACAGATGTGTGTGTTCTTGCCTGGTCAAGTAGTGCAGGATTATACATATTGGCTCCCAAAATGTGGCAACAGAGAATCTAACTTTCTAACAATTATAGTCACCCAAAAGAATACTGCGACCATTTCCAAACATCTCCCTGTTATGTGTAGACACAGCAACAGATACTATCTTCTCCTGTTAATTCCCTGACCCAAACCCATCACTGTGTGAAGTAAGCAGCACTGAATAATGAGGATCTGCCTTTATCTCAGTGCTTAGCAGGCCAGGAATGCCTGGAAGATGCTGATGGCTGCCTTCGTCCCATTGCACATATGACAAGATTGATTTTTAAATTCAGTAATAAAGGTGTGTGCTAAATATCTGCATCTATTTGAGTCTTCCCTTCCTTCAGTAACATGAAAACCACAGTGTTTTCCAGATCAGATCTTTATCCAAATTCTGCACGGCCTCAAAATTTAACCTTGTTTCTTAAGTGTAACCCATGCCCCTCTTCTTTTAGAATAAGAATCTTAATGCCCCAAAATTTAATCAATTGCTTGTCAGAGGCTGTGTTCTTATAATCTGCCATTTCTTCCGAAGATAAACAGTATCATTTTAGGCATTTGTGAAAGAGAATCATATTACTGGTGCTTAAGCAGTTTTTGCTTTTTTTTTTTTTAATCTTAATCCATCTTAAACCAGTGGAGCAGAAATATTTAAAAATGTTTCATTTCAAGCAGAGTTCATGATAAATTGCAATAATTGTGATGTGCCATAAATCCCAGAGCCTATGCATTTTGCATTGGATTCAGGATTGAGGTCAGGAAATTTGGAGAAATTTAAAGAAAATGATTCATCAGTCCTTTTGTTCTGTTGGCCAGGGTCCCGGGATTCTTGAGCTGTGCCCAGCTGACGAGCTTTTGAAGATGGCACAATAACTGTCCAGTGATGCCTGACCATGACAGCACAGCCCTCTTAAGCCGGCAAACCAAGAGGAGAAGGGTTGACATTGGAGTGAAAAGGACAGTAGGGACAGCATCTGCATTTTTTGCTAAGGCAAGGGCAACATTTTTCAGTGCCATGAATCCCCAAGGCTCAGAGCAGGATGTTGAATATTCTGTGGTGCAACACGCAGATGGGGAAAAGTCGAACGTACTCCGCAAGCTGCTGAAGAGGGCGAACTCGTATGAAGATGCCATGATGCCTTTTCCAGGAGCAACTATAATTTCCCAGCTGTTGAAAAATAACATGAACAAAAACGGTGGCACCGAGCCCAGTTTCCAAGCCAGCGGTCTCTCCAGCACAGGCTCCGAAGTACATCAGGAGGATATATGCAGCAACTCTTCAAGAGACAGCCCCCCAGAGTGTCTTTCCCCTTTTGGCAGGCCTACTATGAGCCAGTTTGATGTGGATCGCTTATGCGATGAGCACCTGAGAGCAAAGCGCGCCCGGGTTGAGAATATCATCCGGGGTATGAGCCATTCCCCCAGTGTGGCATTAAGGGGCAATGAAAATGAAAGAGAGATGGCCCCGCAGTCTGTTAGTCCCCGAGAAAGTTACAGAGAAAACAAACGCAAGCAGAAGCTGCCCCAGCAGCAGCAGCAGAGTTTCCAGCAGCTGGTTTCAGCCCGGAAAGAACAGAAGCGAGAGGAGCGCCGACAGCTGAAGCAGCAGCTGGAAGACATGCAGAAGCAGCTGCGCCAGCTGCAGGAGAAGTTCTACCAGGTCTATGACAGCACCGACTCTGAAAATGATGAAGATGGCGACCTGTCTGAAGACAGCATGCGATCGGAGATCCTGGATGCACGGGCCCAGGACTCGGTGGGGCGCTCAGACAATGAGATGTGTGAGCTGGACCCGGGGCAGTTCATCGACAGGGCTCGAGCCCTAATCAGGGAGCAGGAGATGGCTGAGAACAAGCCCAAGCGAGAAGGCAGCAACAAAGAAAGAGACCACGGGCCAAACTCCTTGCAGCCAGAAGGCAAGCATCTGGCAGAGACGTTAAAACAGGAGCTGAACACGGCCATGTCACAGGTCGTGGACACGGTGGTCAAAGTCTTCTCAGCCAAACCCTCTCGCCAGGTTCCTCAGGTCTTCCCACCTCTCCAGATCCCCCAGGCCAGATTTGCAGTCAATGGGGAAAACCACAATTTCCATACGGCCAACCAGCGCCTGCAATGCTTTGGTGACGTCATCATTCCGAACCCCCTGGACACCTTTGGCAATGTTCAGATGCCCAGTTCCACAGACCAGACAGAAGCACTTCCCCTGGTGGTTCGCAAAAACTCATCCGAGCAATCCGCCTCTGGCCCAACCACTGGTGGCCACCACCAGCCCCTGCACCAGTCGCCTCTCTCTGCCACGGCCGGCTTCACCACCCCTAGCTTCCGCCATCCCTTTCCCCTTCCCTTGATGGCCTACCCATTTCAGAGTCCACTAGGTGCTCCCTCTGGCTCCTTCTCGGGAAAAGACAGAGCCTCTCCCGAGTCCTTAGACTTGACTAGGGACACGACGAGTCTGAGGACCAAGATGTCGTCCCATCATCTGAGCCACCACCCCTGTTCACCAGCACACCCACCCAGCACCGCAGAAGGACTGTCTTTGTCACTCATAAAGTCTGAGTGTGGCGATCTTCAAGATATGTCCGACATCTCACCTTATTCGGGAGGCGCAATATCCTTTTATCTTTCTCCTCAAGAACAAATATAAACAAAAGCCCAAAGCAGGTCCCCCTCACAAGCATAGCCGCCCACACTATACAGGATGTCTAGGATGACCTATGTCAGTATGGTTTTTGGCATGTTCTGTGGGGTTTAGTTTTGTTTGGGGACTTTGAGGCAGCTTGATTCTTGTAGCCCTGGCTGGCCTGGGTCTCCAGAGGTGTTCAGATGACAGGTATGCACAACAGTACACAGCCAGTACCTTCTTAAGAATGTAGTCTTTCCTAATACTCAACATAATAGGCTCGTAGGAGCCATACACTGGGTGTTTCTGATTGCAGAGAAACTTAAAAACTAACTCCAGCATCCCCGCAACTTTGACACATGCATAATTGCCCCGAGGAACTGTCTCTAAGGCAATCTCCCAGCAGTGCTTTCTTCTGCCTTTCTTCCTTGTGACTTTCTTGTCTCCTTTCTGGAGAGCAGATGGAGTTGGGGGAAACGACACCTTGTAAATCCTGAATTTTATAAAGATGGTAAGTGTTAGGACAGAAATGAGGAGAAAAGCCAGTTTTCAGACCTGTGATTTCATCCAGAATTCTCACTGCTAACTGCTTTGGAGGCCACCGTGGCTGCAGAGGCGTGACTAGATCTCAGGAAGGCAAGGACACCACCGCCGAGGCTGCGGGGTAGTGATGGTTGTGAGGGCTTGCATTCTGTCTTTAATTTTGAAACTTTTTCAAAGGAAACGGGCAGGTACTGATGTATTCCGACAGCGTTAGCCTCTCTATATCACCAAGGTCTGTTCTGTGGGTCTGGGGCAGCTGCCTGTACGCATGAGTGACCTCTGCTCAGCCAAACACAGAAATCTTTTGTCCTGACATACACAAAGCAAATTATTTTGGAAAACGAGAGAACACAGTTAAATCCAAAACTCGGCTATCTAAAAATGGCCCTTTAGTGGAGCTTCCCCATCCTGACCCTCACTCTTAGGTAGAGGTGTCAATTATATTTTTAGCAGATCTGTCCTGTATGCAGTGATTTTTAATCCATAACTTTTTTTCTTCTGTCAATCAGTCCTTTCAATATTTTTTTTTCAATTTTGTGGTTGTCTTGGGCAGGAGGATAGTAGCATGTGGGGGCAGGTAGAGACATGCCTCTTGTATAATAAATTAGCAGATGGATATAAAATTTAGCAATTAAGTTGGCTGTTACTAAATTGAGGATTTTGAGCAATAGTCTTGATGACAGAGGTTGACATTTTAGTAGCAGAGTCCACTCCAGAGGCTGCACCGAAGTTCCAAGTCCCCAGGATGATAGAAGTAAGCTCTCATTCCTCCAGGGCAGCTGTTGGTGACGTGAGCTGAAGCCACAAGCATGAGGCCTCTTGGGTCACTAAAGCCCAAGAATCTCTTCCCACCCTGACGAAGACAAGAACGTCTCAGGCAAAGACAAAGACACCGAAGTCTTAGATGTGAGACTGAGCTTGTTTGCTGGGTCAATCTCAGTTTTTCAAAAGCTGGCATTCAGTGCCCCAAAAGTTGAGCCCCACACTTATGCCCCGTATTCCCAGCTGGCCGTGCATTTTTCTCGGAGCCACTGAAACAGAGCTGCTGGCCGGGAGGAAGGGAAGGGGAAAAGGTAGGAACACTTGAGCAGTTGCCAATCTACCTGAGAATGTGATCCTGTTAGACTGATTTATGTCTAAGGTTAGACTCCTTGCACCTCAGAGAACTATATTTTAAACCACACAGTAAAGTAGCTGTGTCCCCCCTCCCAGCAATACACACTCATCTTAGTGATCAGTTAAATTGGGTGGCAAAACCCTGGATGTCCACAGCAAAGTCTCACTGATAACAGCAGCTTTCTAAGTCTGGACCTGGACTCATGGTGGACAACTGTGGTTACGCCCCTTTTTTTTGTTAGCTTGTTTTCTTGGTTTGCTTTGAGTGTCCACTGAGCTCACTATGCCATCCTTCTCTCTAAATCCCCTGAGGAATTTTGAGGATTCGAAGAAAAAGGAGTCCCTTGTGCAGAGAGACTTTTCCTGTCTCCTGCTGTATAGAGCCCCTTCTAAATAGTGGTGGCAGGAGACCCTCATGTTGGCCTGAAATCCAGGTTTCTGTATCTGGAGTTGCTTCCTTCCTCCAGGCTCCATGGCCTTGGGCCTCTTGCTGTAATTAGCCTTTTTGTTTCCCACACCTTGGCCTTCTAACCTTTGGATTTTCCGCTCTCCTCTACTCCTTGTACCTGTGACCGGCCAGCTTGTCACTAGGTCTGGGTGTCAGAAGAAAGGACAGGCAAGCCACAGCAGGAATCTTCTTCCCACGTAGCACCTGCTCCCTCGGCGTGGTTCACCTGCCTGAGACTCCACTGCTCAACAAACCATTTTGTCTGCTCTGGTTTAGACAGGGCGTGGGGGGGAGAGGGGAATCTCAAGATTTGATTAATAAAATCTTGAGGAATCACAGCAAGGAATGTTTAACTTCAGTTTTTAGACTACACGGCCCTAGGAGGAAGATATCGATGGAGCAAGTAGAAGTATATTGGGATGGTATGTGCTGACTGCCAATCATTACTGTGCTTTTTGAGTTCTTTAAATTGTCGTGAATAACTTATTTTTAGACCCTCAGCCTGCTAGGGCTTGAACCCAGGGTCTTTTACATGCTAGGTGAAGAACCTGCCCCCTGAACAATCACTCCATGACTACGTAATCTTCCCCTTCAAGAACACTCCTTTCTTACTCCAAAGGGCCTTCCTGTTTCTCAGTGCAGTAGCCATGTTAAAGACTAGTGCTGGCTACCAGCTTCTCGCATGGCTCCAGGCTCTGTTGGACATGTTTGTCATCTGTGGTAGTCCCCCTAGAAGGAAGGAAGTCATGGCCGTGTTCACGTCCACTGGAACTTCAGTACACCTGGTCAAAGAGCTCATGTCTTGGGTATAAAACAGTGCGTTCAGTCTTTGCAAATGGATCCGTTTAATCAAATATTAAGTTATATTCAAATTCCCGAAGAATCGCTAGCCAATTGTCTCTCTTTGTGATGTTCCTTGTCTCTCATCTTCTTTGCATCTCAAGAAAAATAGCCTTGTGTGCGCCTTTCACATTTGCATCCACCGAGCTCAAGCACAAGGTTGTCAGATGAACCGTTGAGAGACGTGCAGCTGGAGGCCCTCAGCCCGTTCTCTGGGAAGGCTTGACATGTGCAACGACTGTCCCGGGAATATTTGGGGTTGAGAAGGGAAAGCCATTTCACGAGGCAAACTGAAGTCCAACATGAAACACCAGTTTAAAATGATGGTTGTTTTGTTGTTCTTCTTCTTTTTGGTTTGTTGAGGGAAAAGGTCTCACTGTGTAGCCTAGGTTGGCCTTGAGGTCACAGCAATCCTCCTGCCTCAGCACCCCTCATGCTGGGAATATACATGTGAGTGTGATCTTTGACATTTTTAGATGCTTTGGAGGCCCTTGGAATTTAACACATAGATGAAATCCTGAATGACTATAGGCACCTAACCATCTCCAGAAAAAAAGTCATTAAAACAAACAAACAAACAAAACCCTACCCGCTACCCAGCTCTCTGATGTCAGACTCCTGAGAGAGTGACAGCCTGCTCTGTTACTGTCGCTAAATGTGAGCTTAGCTCTTTTCCATCCGTTGAATTTTCTCAGGGAAGCCTCAGAACAAATCAGAGAAGGAAACTTTTTTCCGTTTCAAAGTGTTTAGAAAATAGGAAAACCCTCTTCCCTGTTTGGAACTGCAGCTTAAAACCCAGAGTTCAACTAGGGGAATTTTTTTTTCTTCCTGTAGCCTTCAGGGCCTATTCTTCTTGCATTTGCCTTTTTGCTGCCTGAGCTGTTCCTGCGGCTGCTGTTTAGGTAAGGTTATATTGTGCTTGGTAAACAAACCGCATTGAGACTCTCAGGTTGTTTGGACTCTCAGGTCCAGCTGTACCCCGCTCCTTCCCTGAGCCTTTATATGCCAAGCAGATGTCTTTCATTAATTTATGGATTTATCATCTTTTCTTTTTTTCCTTTTCCTTTTTTTTTTTTACACCTGGCAGCCGTCTCAAGTTTCTGCAGTTATTGTCTATTTTGCATTACACATAGAATTGGATGTCATCTGTCTTCACAAAGCTGAGGCTCAGAGAATGGAGGCGAGCTGCCGGGACAGCGCTTGTTTGCACCCCCTCCCCTCCCCCACCCCTTCACCTCCTTAATATTTATTTGTGCTCATTTTCTTTCCTGGCCTTGAATGGAGCTTAGCTCGTGTTCAGTACAGCTGTATGTTTACTGAATCTATTCCATCGTGAGTCATTGTGCGTGTGTAAGTATCCAGGAAACAGCTAGTGCCTTCTTGGAAGAGCAGTTGCTTTCAGCACAAGCACTTAAAAGGGAAATTAACCAATTGGTCAGTTCAGATTGATTTTGAGGAGGAAAAAAAAAAGAGGATTATCTAACTGCTGGCTTTTAAATGTTTCATTAGCTATTTTTAATAGTTTATTAGAAACATATATTTTATGAGAATTTTATCTTAATTACACAAGGATTGCAAGGGACAGGACAGGCTCTGTTTCTCTTTGGGCGGATGATGCCAGGTATTGCCAACCAGAAACATCTTGAAGCAAAAACTTGAGCAATCCAGATCAAAATAATGTTTTAATTTTTTCATTAAGTAAAATGTCTCTAAATTCTGATTTAAAAAGGGAATGGATTTTTTTTTTAATACAAAAAGCTAAAATATCTTAGCAAAATTTAGATGCATGGAAAGCCCCAGGGTATTTGGGCAGCCCTGTGCCTTTTTTAGACACACGGCCAAACAGTTTGTCTTTTGTATGAGACCAAATCTACAAGATTTGGGACTTAGAATCATAGGCAGGGCCCTGAGAGAGAAAAGATTAGAGCACAGATCGAAGATATTCATCCGAGTTGGGGCTCGTTTGAAAACTCTTATCGTGAGGCTGGGAGCAGCTTGCAACTGAGATTTCACTTATCCGTTTGGGCAGATGGTCCTGAAGTGCCCAGCGCCTTTCGTTGCCTCCATCAGTCTAATGGAGGTTACTGTGAGACCTTTCAGCTTTTCCTTGGCACAACAAGTATGTCAGCCATAAATTGCCGTCTTTGTGATCATTAGGGGCCTTAAACAAAAACACAAGTCCAGTTAAGCTGCTTTGGCTTCCACTAGAAAAATCAAAATTTCTTTCTTCTGTGTTTATTCTCAGTTAAACACACACACATACACACACACACACACACACACACACACACACACACAAAACCACCATAGTTAACTTTTCTATTTAAAAACAACAGCGATCTTATTTTCTTTTCTTTTTTTCCATTAACAACATAGGATATAAAAAAGGATATCCCCAGAACACATTCACGGCTGAGTGTTGGTCGGGAGTAGTCAAGAGCTTATCGATATTAATTTGATTGTACATCTCTAGATCCTTTCTGGTTCCCCACTATTCCTACAATTCACAGTGCCATTCCTAACGGAGGTCACTGGGAACCTGTTCTCTTTCCCAAATGTCTGTTTATCTGACCTTTCTTCCTAAGGTGTGAGATTTTTACCGGGTAGCTTCCCATGTGTAAGCTACACACACACACACACACACACACACACACACACACACACACACTTGCTTTTCTGTTTTCCACCTTTATTTGTTCCCCACTCTCTTTTAAGAGAGAGTCCTTAGAGGAACCTCTAGGAAGGACCCTTAATTGACCTTGTGGGGGACCACATTGATTTTCTCCACGTGCATCTTCATCTCTGATAAATTATAAAGCCATTAATTTGCTGAGGAAATGGCAGGGCCAGGCTGCGGCACAGATGTGACCAGAGCCATCCCAGCTCGGAGCCTGCTGAGGAGTGCCAAGAATCTGAGAGAGAATCAGGCAGCCTGGATTGTTATGGTTAGCTTCCCATTCTCCTGGGAACTGTTTTCCTTGCCACTGTTTACAGATCTAAAAGGTGATGATGTTTCCAGATAAATAGGCCTTCTTATTTGGGGTAAGTGGCTACTTATTGATCCGCTAACCCACGTGTATTGATTTGTTAGCCCCAACTACTGTGTCATTCTCAAAGGAGTTAACTATAAATCCAGGATGGGCAAATTGTATTTGGTGTTGAACCATTGCCTTAACAAAAGCAACACCACACTCCTTGTTCTGTCCTGCCAGACTACCCCTCCCAAGCTTGAATTGTCATTAAAAGAAACAGTTCAAAGACGATCGAAGTAAGATAGGAAGAAACTGAGTCTTGAAGCCTCACCATGACAGTGCTGCAAGGGGGAACATGGAGCTTGCATGATCATGTCCAAAATAACGTGCTGTGTAGCTCTACCTAGGTCGGTGTGATGACCTGAGGCAAACTGCAGAGTGTACAGAAAAGAGCAAACGGAATGTAACTGCAGAAAAGGGGCACAGCTCCTAGGTAAGCCCCCGGCAGTGGTGCTAGGCTGGTCCGTCTCCTTAGCAACAAGTGAACTGTATGGATAGCATACTGGACTTCAAATGGAGGAGGAGGGCTTGGCCACCCTCATCAGGAAGTAGGCAAGAATATGCAACCTAATTGAGCATCCTAATCATTTCCTTCGGCAATCCAAGACAGGCAGTGAGCGTTCTGTGAGCAAGGTGGCCAGTCAGTGATGGATTCCACAATCCATATGGATGACCACCCAGCTTTCCCAGGCTTGTGGGGACTCCAGACACTGAGTATATGTGGAGATGGGGACAGGAGAGATAACCCCTTTTGTTTAACCTTGTTTGTGCCTTAACTGATTGCATCCTACATGCAGGAAGGGTTGTCACCCAATCACTTGAAAAAGGCAAAGCTCATGTTCTTTTACACCCGTTACCCCAGCTCCAACATGCTGAAGACCTACTTCTCTGATGTAAAGGTAGGGGCCGCTTTTATTCCCCATCTTTCATTGTCTGTGGGTGCAGCAGTGGTCTGGAATCTCAGGAGTTACTGGAGATGAGTGTGGGGTCAACCTCTGACTACACCTGGGCTGGGGATGATTGGGCATTCTTGTCCTTTGGTCCAAAGGCGCGAAGCAAAAATGCCACTTGTCTATTAAGACCTAAGGTTGTTTCCCAAGTCACATGTATGACCAGTGTGGTCCAGGAGACTTTGCCTCTGTCTTTACATGTTTTAGTAGCTTCCTGGATGAAATCTCTCTTGGTAATGTCTGGATGTTCAGGAAAAAAAAATCCACCCCCGTCTGCAGCAGTAAACTGTTTCTGTTTTTGTTGGTTTCTCTGTATGTGTGCCTCTAAGCGCTAACTCTCAGCACCTCCTCTCCTCCTGTCGAAAGGAGTGAACACTGAAATTCTCTATGCAGTAGCTGCTTAAAAACAAAAGTGATGATTGTCTTTTATTTACAACTTAATTTGTTGTTGATGTAGAGTACACGGAGCATAAGGGGGAATGAATACAGTGACAGATTCAGGACACATTATTCAAATGAGGATATGAAAGCTGTCGGCCTACAGCTGCAGCCCCCCTCGTTCTGCAGAATACTGGGGCCTCCTGGTTCTCTCTGGGTGTGTGTGCTTGCATGTGCATGTGTGTGTGTGTGCGCGCGCGTGCGCGTGCCTGTATGTGTGTTGTATGTGGGTTTGAAGTAATTATCTGCATCAACTTGGAGTTGTGCTAATCGCCTGTAACTTTTTAAAAACATAGATTGGGCTTTGGTGATTATAATGGCACTCACGGTATCATTTTCCAAGGAATTCGATAAATATCACATTAGCTGAGATGGGTTTAGGGGGGTTGGGTGCCCCCCGACCCTTCCCCTGCCTACCTCCGTGTGTCCAAGTTCTGATTTCTTCCACCCAGGCCTCCCAAGCCACCAGGATGTGCTTGTTTTCCACCTCTCTCTCCCTCACGGCTCGCCTGCATCTCAGGCCCAAGTCGAGCCTAGGGCTGCATTTTTGCAGGCCAGTTCATGTTGGTTTCCGTCACTAATATTTAATTTGGCCTTATGGGAGAAGTTTTGTTTTCATTCCTGTTTGCTTCTGAACTGTGTATTAACTTCAGCTTTTTCTCTCTTGCTGTGTTGCTTAAGTGGGACGTGTGTTCTTTTCCTCATCCAGCGCCAACTAACTGGACAGAATGGGGAAAGTAGCCTAAGGCTGGAAAAGGAACCATAGGCACACAAAAGGCTGGTGCCATAGGGGGTCAGGGAAAGAACTTGGGTTTGGTGGGTGGCACTCTACAATGGGCCTATTGGTTAGAACCAGTGGTTGAGAACTGGCCAGTTTTAGTTTCATTCACAGGCGTGCCCAACCTTTTGGCATTGGGACAGGACATTGCCATTTTCAAAGTTCCTACTCAAGAACTGAGTTTTAGTTTAGCAGTAATGATAAACACACACACACACATCACAAAAGTAATTTTCATAATGCTTTAGTAAACTTGCCTACGTTCATAGCTATCCTTAGTTGTCAGTTGGATATGCCTGAACGCCTTCTAGGACCTGGCCAACCTGGCTTTGGCTCTAAAAAGGAGACAAGGAGGGTTATAATGTATGTGCCATGTGCACACATGTGTGTGTCCTGTTACCTCCTGGTTCACACCTCTCACCGCCATGATCTGTCTCATTTTTATAATGTTATGACATTGTCTCATATGTTTTTATACAGCACCTTCCATCCAGAGACAGACCAAAGAGCTTTTTAAACACTGGTCACACAGTATAGCAAAATGAGCCTCCTGGGGTGTGGGGGTAGAAAACCTAAGCCATTTTGAGCCAAACAGCACTACTCAGGAGTAGATACGGGCATTAATAATGTCCTAGTTCTGTGCGTATTTGCATGAGTGCTGAGGGACTAAGATAGATCTGAGGGAAAGAAGCTTCTCATTCCTTCAGAACGCAGCTAGTAAACCAGCTGCGCGTGTAACTACTTACTCTGTCCAAGCCACGATAAAATACCTGGGTAAATGTTTTATTTTTAAAAGCACTAATATTCAATTATAGATTCTATCCATACTTTAACCCCACTAAGGGGGATAGCAGCTAAAGTCTGTGTGAGTTTAGTTGAATAATAATTATCCTCTGTAATGAAAGGCAACAGTAGCATGTGTGACCCACAGCAGAAAGCCACGGAAGGTCATTTCTCTTTCATTTTCGGAATGAATTATACATTTTTAAGTTTCCTAATTACATCTCTCAATTTGGCTAGTAATAAATGAATTTGTATTCCTTGAGCTTATGAGAGCGATGCTTGGATGACGTGCGCAGGAGCCAATTTAAATGAAGCGCTTCAGAACTTTGAGAAGACAGTGGAGATTAGCCTAAGTTCCCTAAAGTTCGGGTGACTCCACGTCTTGTTGATTCCCTGCTCATGTACAAGCATGTTGTCTATTATGCTGATCACATATATCTACATACAGTCATTATCTGTTTCTTTTTAAGACTAAAAGAAATAGATACTGTGCTATGTATGGATACACAGGGCAAAGTTTTACTGTAGTGAAGATTCTAGGGGTCTAGAGACCCCTGGAAATTGATAAAGAGATTCTAGAATTTTATCAGAAATACCACTTGATTATATTTCTTGAAAAAGGCATACAACACTTGGTTTGGCACATTCATCTAAAAAAAAAAAAAAGTCCTAACCCTAATAAGATATACTCTTTCAAATTGTTGCGTCTTTCCCACTTCAAATAGTGACTATGCATTCGTTTTGCAATAAAAACAGCCAGGAGAAACAGAATGTGCAGAAGCTATTTAATTCCTTGAGTTAGATGGTAGCTAGATGTCTGCCATCGCCATAGCTGGAGATCAGGTGTTGGACTGAGCGTATCCTTCTGAAGGAGAGCTGAGACCAAGTGCAGCACGTGACTTCACATCTCCCTCCAGGCCTGGACTACTGCTGGCCATCCCCAAGTGGCGGTAGATGCACTCAGTCACCCAGGAGAAGAGTTAGAAGGGGGTCACAGGCCCTCAGAGATGCTGTGCGGGGAGGGTGGAAACAAGAGACAGATCCTGGGCCACCTTAGCTTAACTGCTCCAGTGAGAATCGAAAGTTCTGTGCTCTCTCAGAGACTCCATTCCCTCCCAAGGACACTTAGCAAGCAGCTCTGTTCAGCCTGTTTTCAGGTCCATTGAGAACAAGTTTGTGAATTGTACAAGAGATGCCAGGATGGAAAGGCCTCCCTGGCTTCCTGCTCACCACCGGGTGATTTTTACCTACACACCAATAACTCCTAGACCACTAAGCACAACAGATTCCGTGTCGTCTCAGCTTTGAGAAGCAGGCGTTCACAGCCTTTCGAGCCTGCCGTGTTAAATGATGTATCTCGTTCCCTCCACCCCTTGAGTCAACTGCTGCCTAGCCGGATTAAGGTGTCAGGTTGATTTGTTTTATACATCTTTTGACCATGCTCATTGAATATTTAGGAAGTTTCTCCAGCCCATGTTGAGGCTGAGATGTCCCGTGGGAAGTATTAATCAAAGTCACAGAGGCTCGCACACTCTGGAAACACAGCCTCTTTATTGAAGCGATTAGTTTTTGCAGTAACACATTAGCACACTACAGAGCTTGCCTTTATAGAACAATTGATCCTTTGCTCGTAAAATGCTACACAGAGCACGCGGAATTAACTCTTTTAAAGTTGAATTCTTTTCCCCCTTCCACGTGAAGATCTAGAGAACAGGCCGCTTGCGTTTTGCTCTTAGCCAGGAACGGAAAACAGAACATATTTCGTTTCCCCTTGGTGGAGGCGAAAGCCCCACTCTCGGAGCTGTGGACACTGCTCATTTTGCCTATCTCGTGTTTGGAGTCTGTTGTTTCTGCCCATTCTCTCTCTCCGGTATTTCCAGCCTCCAACAATACGCTTTAAATCTCCCTTTATGTCCCGTTCGTACATACTGGCAAGCGCACTTACTTTTTTGTCCTCATCCATTAGGTCATTCATGACCATTCTAGAAAAAAAAAAATGCCCCTCTATTTTTTTCCCCCCTACAGTACTCTTGTCCATATGAGACAATGTCTTGTAACAATACAGAGGCCTAATCTCCATGTCAAAGCAATTTTCATTCCCCAGTGCCCAGCCTGCTATCATTTTGTAATGTTTTGTTTCTTGTTCTAAAAGAATTAAAAAGGAACAGTTAGCCGTCACGGGGGCCTGTAGGCCTTATCTCAGTGTCTGGAAATTTGGACAGTGTATTTTACTGCTCAGATAAAATGGAAAGAAGTCCAAGTTCAGCAAATCGTAATGGGTTTAAGTTCTATTGAAATCGGCCACCAGAAGATCAGATAACGGGGGTCCTTCAGTTGTCTTTCTAATCGGGTTCCCCGCGAGGCTGAATGGAGACAGAGCAGGCGCACAGAGTGAAAATATAATTCTTGGACAGGTTAAGTACATGTTTGAACTCTTGCAAGCAGAAGCGGTTTGCTGATGACTTAATCATTTTCTGTTCAATTATCTGTAAGGGCCCTTGCAACTCCACGGCAATTAGGATGCAAGATGGCCTTTTGGGAGGAACACCAGTCCCCTGCTTCTGTTTCCTTGTGACTTCTATTCTCTGCCATAAATTTTCATTCGCTTGTTATCTGTGCTGGTAGAGAAACAACTTTCTGCAGTAATTACAGCCCCCCACACACTTTAGCTGTCAGCTTCTTGCAGCCTGGAGATTCTCAGGGCCAGGATTTGATAAGTGTTCCTTGTTGATATTTGATGGATGGACACCCTTTTCTGGGGGCCCAGGGAAGGGAAGGGACCTGATGGCAAAAGGCAGGGTTGTCTGTCAGCCTGCCCCATAGAAAGCGATGGATTTATTGGTTCTGACTTGGCAAGTTAGGACACACCTGTCCTTTTCGTGAGGAAAGCAGTCAATAAGGATGGGACCATTTGCCCGTCCAGGAAGACATCTTCATTTCAAAGGTTGTTGGGAAACCTGGGTAAACAGACTTTTAAAGCCCAATCATGCTATAGTAACGTGGCATTTAAAAAGAAACGTAATAAAGGTCCTG
The DNA here is from genome assembly GCA_004026605.1 of Ondatra zibethicus. Taxonomy (NCBI): domain Eukaryota; kingdom Metazoa; phylum Chordata; class Mammalia; order Rodentia; family Cricetidae; genus Ondatra; species Ondatra zibethicus. Next base: position 202,540 of record PVIU01000676.1, read on the forward strand.
TCTCTGCCATCTGTGAACTGTGTCTTAACCACACCTCCCAGACAACAGGGCAGTCAAGGGAAAGGGGACATGGGCCTCCCAAGCCATGGTTGCAGAGAGCACAGGAACAGGTATCAGGGTTTCTCCAGACCACACTGGAAGTAAATACGGTGGGCAAACTCTAAAATGGATGGATTACAGAGACATGGGCATGGGGTCACCCAGCACCAAAACCTATGCACAAATCAGTCTTAGCATTTTAGAGAGAAGCAGGTTTTCCTCATTGAATATGATTGCCACGTAATGATAGAAAGTCTTCTTTAAAATATATACACAGGGCTAGGGATATAGTGCAAGGGTAGAGCATGTGTCTAGCATCCATGGGGCCTGTCTTCAATCTACACACACACACCCCTACACACATACACTCACACTGTCACACATAGTCTCATACATTCACATACAGTCATACACACACCCATTCTGCCTCTCTCTCTCTCTCTCTCTCTCTCTCTCTCTCTCTCTCTCTCTCTCTCTCTCACACACACACACACACACACACACACACAACATCCTGCTGCTGATGACGTCGTACTGGAGCTTGGAAGTATCAACTCTGCCTAGGACTCTGGCTCCAGTGGGTCTCCATGCAACAAGCAGATGCATGCCCTCTACTGAAGGTAGAATAGTGGATTTTTCTGTAAATAAAAGATAATCCATCCATGGAAAAATCTGACTTAGAGTATAGCTTCTCTACTTAAAGAGTAGAGGGCAGTGGTGTGGTTTCTGTCATGAATATACCTTCTAATACTCTGTGAGAATGGTTGTTCCCCCTGCCATCATTTTGGTGGCGCTTACCACCTTGCTTTCCAGGTAGAGCGGGGAGGGAAACATTAAAAATGCTTCTGATACTGATACTTACGCAAAGTCAGCTAACAGAAGAGCAGCGGCTTGCTCACCGTTTTCAACATTTAAATTTAACAGTTCAACAGATGCATTACCTCCCAGCTCATCAAGTGGTTCAGCAATTTCCGCGAGTTTTACTATATTCAGATGGAGAAGTATGCGCGTCAAGCCATCAACGATGGGGTCACCAGCACAGAAGAGCTGTCCATCACCAGAGACTGTGAGCTGTACCGAGCCCTCAACATGCACTACAACAAAGCAAATGACTTTGAGGTAGGAGCCAGGCTTCAGGCTTTGGTCATCTCCGTTTTCATTATTTGTTTTCATGCTCTTTGGGAAAGACTCTGTTTTTGCGATGGTTTCTTACTTAAGCATGTGTGGTAGCATGCCAGGCAGCTGGGAGAATCGTGCGTCTCACCCACAGCCGTTCCATTTCCACCCCCATCCCAGCTTACATGGAAGAGACTGCAGGCAAGAGAACAAAAAAGTCTGAAGCAAAGGGCACACATAGGATGATTTCATTTATGTTGTGGGGTACCAGCCGAACTGTAGGGTCCACTGTGTGCAATGTAACTGCAAAAGTGACTGCTTAAGAAGTTTAGAGATGGTGGGTAAGTGACTCCGTGATTTCCACCTTCACCTGTTTCCTTTCTGGGAGGAAGTGGCGTGAGAATTGACTAAGCATATTTCAAAAGATTGCATTCATTTTTTTTTGGCTTACAAATTTTTAGCTGCATTTCTATGTATTTGTTTAGTGTGTATCCACAAATGTGTGGCCTTGAGTGTGTGGGGGGCGGGGGCTGTGCTTGAACCATAGAGTGCATATTGAAGTTCAGAGGACAACTGTGGAAGTTGGTTCTCTCCCTCTGCCCTGTGGATCCCAGGAATCGAACTGGAGTCTTCAGTTCGTTGACCCGCTGAGAGATCTCACCAGCCTGGCTTTGGTTTTTATTTATGTTTGTTTTGGGGAAGGATGAGTAGCTTGTGCGTTCCTCTTACATATGGGTACATTCTAGATGTGTGCAAAGCGATACAGACAATTCCCAGGAAACCATATCCGTGCAACAATGAAAGGTGTGTGGCTGCGAGTCAGGTGTTTCTTTTCGGGCTGATGCGGAGCCCTGACAAACAGTTTTCATCGACATGATGACTGCATTGAGACCGTAAGAGCAGGCTCCCAATGCTCACAAAGGCATTTGCTGAGCCCTGCTGGTCTGGGCAACAATAGCTGCGGGTGGGGGTATGGTGGGACTACTATAGACAGCCCCTGGGAAGAGGGTAGACCATACCAGCTGTGCTTTGACAACGTTGATCATTCCTTAAATCTTCCTGGCTAGATGCTGTGCCACTGTGAGGGCAGGAATTTGAGTGACCTTATGCTAGGACCTTATTCTTGTTTTCTTCCTATAGGTAAATACCCAGGGATACCCAGAAACATCTTTATGTCAAGGGAAAGAGGAACCCCATGGTCTGACTTTGTCTGTAGAGAGACCTGACTCTCTCCCTCGCAGTGCATCCTCACTGCCTGTTCATTCCTTTCCGGCTCTCCTCCCTGTTGTTCTGAGCAGCTTGTAAAGAATGGGGCATGCAAGCTTCACAAAGGGGAAGTCAAAATTTTTCCTTGAAAATTTGAATGGTTTGAAAGTTTTTCTTCCGCGTTAAAAATAGGAGTTCTTGGACTTCAAATCCACTATCTTTTTGTGTGTTTATTTCCTGTGTGGAGAAAGTGGGGAGGCCACAGGGCAACTTTTGGGAGTCATTTCTTCTCTTTTCATCACGTGAATCCCAGAGAAGGAACTCAGGCCTTCAAGCTCGGCTGTGGCAGCGAGGTCCCTCCCTTATTCTCTGAACCGTCCAGCCCCCTTCTGTTTTCAAAGTCTCCCGCTGTCATTGCCTTGGTTGATGGTGTGGACAAAATATAAGCAAATGTTGCCTTCCAGGCTGGGTGTGGTGGCGCACCTGTAATCCCAGCACTGGAGAGGCAGAGGCAGGTGGATATGTGAGTTGGTGCACAGCCTGGTCTGAAGCAAGTCCCAAGACAGCCAGAGCTGTTACACAGAGAAACCCTGTCTTGAAAAACAATAACAGCAACAACAACATTGCCTTCCAAAGCTGAAGTCATTACAAGAGGCTAGATATCTGAGGAAATCTTGTGTAAGAATTTAGCTTCTTGTTCCTTCTCTTCTAATACTCTACCCCAGGAGCTACTGCTGCGCACCAGTGAACTAATCACATTATATTCTAATACACGCTGGGCAGGTGCCTCGGTCTCCATAAAAAGACTACCCAGTGTTCATGAGGCAATTTCTGATCTCGGGCCAGAAGGGACAGGCCCTTTAAATGCACACTGGGATCTTCAGGGCACTTAAACCTACCTGCTGAAATTTAATATTCCCAACACAGGGAGCACAACGGCACAAGCAGGGGACACTGGCATCAAGAGGTACCCAGCAAGCTGCTCCGTTTAGCATCATCCAAAGCCTCCTTCATATGATTACCATCTGATAGCTCTCTCTCTGTGAATCAAATCCACTTCCAGCCAGGCCACCTCTCCTTTATCTGCAGTCTATTTTAAGACTGCTCCACTGTGAGGAGAGCGGGGCCTAGGCAGGAATCCTGTCACTTCTCATGTGACTTTGGGCAAGTTATTGGATTGTTCTGAGGCCGGTTCCTCCTTCATTTATAAAACAAACAAACAAAAACCAGTAAAAAACAAAACATGGGTTCTTTCCAGAAATGTGGAAAGGAAGACTCAGCAGCTTGTACTCTAGCATTGTCTACTCGCACACACACACACTCATGTGTACACACACACACACACACACCACCACCACCACCACCACCACCACCACCACCACTAAATAGATTTTAACACAGCCTCTGAGTCTGGCACATTGACTTACAAGGCTTAAGATAAGGGGTCCCTCCTTTTCCGTGCCTTTGAGCATGGAGGTCACTGCTTAAGTGAGATGCTTAAAACGCCACTGTTCTTATCTCTGCAGCTTTACCAGTGTGGGCTGTGGCTGCGAGCCAAAAGTAGTCCCGGCACCTCTTGCCGAATGCCTGGGGTGATAGCGTACACAGCTTCACTCTTGCATTGAAGTCTCTCTTCTTAACATCAACTAAAATAGCCCAGGAGCTTCAGCATAAGCTAGAGGGGAAGGTGGGAACGTAGTCTCTGTCTCCAGAACATTAAACAGAGATGAAGCGTAGTAGAGACAGGGGTTACGTATCTATGATGCTCAAAGATCCAGTCAGTACAAAGGAATAGGCTATCCTTCTGTTAGCTGTTCAAACCATCCAATATCTTATAGATTACATTTTAAAATTTCTCCTAAGCCTGGGAAGATGGCTCAGTTGGTGAAAATGTTTGCCAGACAAGCATAAGGACCTGAGTTCTAACCCCAGCTCCCATGTCGAAGCTGGGGGATGGAAGAGTGGGAGGGCAGACCTCTGGAGCTCAGTGGCCATGAGCTCCGGGTTCAGTGAGAGACCTTGTCTTAGAAATCAGATGGGGAGTGGTAGGACAAGACATGAGCTGCCAATCTCGGACTGCCACATGCACATATGTACATGTCCCCACACAAACAAACATATACATGCACGCACGTGTGCACACACACATACACACACACACTTTCTCACCAGTTATATATAACAATAATAAAATAGCTAGTACCTGTTGACTGTTTACTGATATTCCTTTGGGGGAATAATGGCTTTAACTTCCTGCTGGGGGCACTAGCAGTGACAAGGACAGAAACAGAACAATGAAGGCCAAGCTGGAATGGTTTCTAGGTTATTCCAAGTGGGTGGGACACATACAAGGGACAGGGAGCAGGGATTCCCTCTGACTTTCCCCTTCAGTACTAGGATGTTTTCTTCCTGCTTTTCTGTCTCCTGCTGCTGGTGTTTGGGAGCCCTTGGTGCCACCCTCCAGCCTGTGTCCTCTGTCATTGTTTAACACCAATCTCCTTTAGTCTCTGGCTCTGGCGGCTCTGCAGAGAAGAGGTTGCCCATTCCTGGCCTACCAGGAAGTACGGCAGATGAGGAAGGTTTGTCACTAGGCAGGAGGGAGTGGCCTGCAGGGCTCTGTTCTCCCTGGCCTTCAGAATCGGGACCTTCTAAGTGACAGGAGAGCTTACTCTGCCTTTGGTATCAGCCTTCATGATAGCCAGGACTCTTGGCTTCCAAACTCAGGGCGTTGAGAGTTTGAGACAACCCAGGGGGACATGGGAGAAGAACTGAAGGGAGAAAGCAGCGCCATTTTTGGTTCATACCAAAGGGAGGGCAGTCGGTTCCATAGCCCAGGATGTGTGGTTTCTAGATGGAGTTACAGACGTGCGGGGAGAAGGTGTGCCATCTCAGCAGCATCTTTCACCCCTGCCTCTCCCGTGTAATGCAATTGGCAGCAAGAAATCCATCTTTCCAGGTGTGATGGTGTATAGCTCTATGCTTTATTCTCACTTCACTTTGAAGGGGTTCCAAAAGATTTTTTTTTTATGGGCAGGGAAGGGAGGTTTGGCATTGCTTTCCAGTTGTTAAATCATACCCATACTTCTGACTTCAGGGGCCAATGAAGTCAAATCTTATTGCTTTTTTGTTTCCCCCTCCACTGTGGGAGGAGGAAGGCAATGATGCCTGTTAGTTCCCAAAGCCAGTTTACCAGTTTGTGAAGAATCCAAACTCGGTGCCTAACACGTATGACTCAGAGGTTAATCTCGCTGTTTCTGGAGCCCAGAGAGCCAAGGTGTGGATGTTGCCTCAGAGGACAGGATGAGGTAGAGGCTGGGGACTTGGGGTGACATGAGAAGAAGATGTGATAACTGTCACCCGGCGCATGGGGCCCACTTTCTCAGTGGGTATCATGAGGTAATTAATTCCACTGTGGAAAGCCAGGCCCCCCACAGGCCCCTCAAGTGGCTAGTCAGCCCATCGGCAGAGTCCAAGTTCCCAATGAGACTGACTAATTCTCCCTTGCCCCTTGCTAAGGACTCAGGTTGGAGGCTGCAAGGCTTAGAAATAAATAGAACCGGGAACTTGATTCATTCATTAGTGGGCTGGTAAATGCCACTTCCTACGGTAGCAATAGGCATAGCATGTCACTGGGTATATCCATCACAGAGCCTGTGGGTTTGACATTTCTCTAATGACACATGACAGGCAAGAGGGGTACGTCTATGTAATTCTTTATGTAATTTCTCGCTTTCTTCTTGGACATTGAAAATGAAAACGTGTCTCCCCCAAGAGACCCTTCCACCACTGTACCCCTCAGCATGTACTGAACTTTTCCTTACCCAGCCTGTTCCTATTTCCAGCCAGCCCATGCAGAATGAGCAAGTTTGGAAGCCTTTCTATAAAGAAGCAGGAAGACAGGTGGAATCTGGAAGCCCTTCCCTCTGCTCCAAATAGATACTTAAGTATGAGCGATGGCTTGGCGAACTGGCGCATAACTGAAAACCCTTTACCGCTATTGCTAACTTTTGGCCTCAAAGCCACCAAGCCATTTGAACAAGCTCTCTACACAACACACTCTTAGTGGGTGGCAAGGAGGAGGAGAAACACTTTGTGTTCCTTCCTGTGCCAGTCTCACTGGTGACAAGCCAAATTGATCTTTTAAGAGACTGAATAAATGATCCCTAAATACACGTACACACATGGCTGACTGGGAAGGTACCCACAGAATGATCACTCGAAATAGGAGAGGGGAGGAGGGGAGGGGGAGCAGCAGGCTGGAAGTGGGGCTGAAGGGCACACCCTCACCCAGCGCAAGGCTCCGTTTCCTTGCTGTTTCTGAGATTCAAAGTGTTCATCAGTATAATGAAGGAAGGGGTCCGTTGATTTATGGTCTGTTTGGCAATATTGCAATTTTTTTTAGCTCCCCACGTCTCTTTTTGTCACTGGGCTACATTCAAGCACAGTGAGGACAACTTTTAAACCCCCTTACTCAACAGCTTTATTAGTGATAGCGTCCCATGACCTCTCCGAACGAACATTCTTAAAGAAAAAGATAGTGTGTAATGTCGCTCCACTGTGCTCATTGTCCTTTGTTGGGGTGAACAAAGCATTTTCTACAGTGGCTATAGCACATAATTATACAGCTTTCAATAGCAGTGTCTTGGCACATATCAAAGTTCAGAGGAGCCTTTAGAAAAAAAAAAAAGGTGTTTTGTGGCGGCCTAGGGAGGCCTCATCTCTCCTTCAGAAAATAGTTCAAGGCTCTTCTGTCTAGCTTCCCTACTTAGAGCTTTTTCCCCTCCTGCTTCATAAAGTTTAAAGGGGGTTCAGTGGAGTTCTGTGATCTGTTTCCTTTGAAAGATTGAGCCTCGGCGCACAGAGGCCCTTTGACTTCAAGAGTTCGTGGATCCGTGTCTTTAGGTATCACATGTCTGACCTTATCAGTTACTCCATTTAATGTAGGAGAAAAACTCTCAACTCTTTGTGTTTGTCTGTTTTGCCTCTGTGAAACGATTTGGTGAAAAGACCATCTTTTTAACACACCACCGAGAGCCCATTTCTGACTGTAACCTACCCTGTGGCTCTTTCTCTCTTAAAAAAAAAATTGTCCTTGTGTTTTGTGTATGGATGAGTTCACAGTAAGAATGGAATTATACAAGGGTGGACGCACATACAAAAAAATCTTTTGCTTTTCTCCTGCTCACCCCTCCTGGTGATCTGTTGGCTCCCTGGGGGCTGTACCCCAATAGGCAAAGCATTTAGCAATCACAGAGGTGGCGGCTGGGGTGCTGGGGCAGTGGTGGGCTTTCTCTTGCTCTGGCCTACCCCTCAGGCCTTCATAATTAATTATCCTTGGACGATGAGCAAAGTCTGAGGACAGTGTGGAGGGGTGGCTATTGTCTGCTGTGCCGTCCTCTTGGCCTCGCCTCTTCCTTCATCCCACAAAGGGTTATCAATAGGACGGAGAGCACAAGTTCCCTTCTGAGAGCCGCTGGTGGTGGCTGCCGCTTTTGGTGAGATATAGCTATTGTGTTCCGTCTATCCTGGATTGAATGTCTGGAGAAGTTCTAACACCACATTGAAAGCCAGCCTGAGTATGTGGCCTGGATTAAACAGATTCCCATAGCAAACCCAGAGCTTGCTGGGACTTGCCCCTCCCCTTTCACCTGGATGACAATTTCAAATCCAGTCTTCTCATTGTCCCCCACAGGGTAGTATTTAGCTTTCACAACTGGCTTCCTTGTCAGTCCCAGGGCAGAATGTCTAACCGTCATCTGCTCGTGTCTCTTCAATCCACCCGTCTGAATTGGCAGCACTATTTCGCAAACAGCCTTTTTGGGTGAAGCATCGGAGTTTAACTCGGAAAGTAAATTATTCTAGTTTTAAAATCGGGCTTCACCCTCCAAGATTGCCTTCAGCCAATCTCCAGGGCTGTTTGGTGACATGACATATAAACAAATACAATCTGTTCCCCAGCCCCTCCCACTTTTGGCCGAGATACAAAGTAAAGATGGAAGGTGGAAGAGCTACCGGGAAGAAAGAAGAACTCTATGTAGCTGATCATTAGGCTGGGTTTTTTTCTGTTAAAGTAGGGTGAAGCCAAGAAAAACAAATATAACCGTTCTTCCGAAGAGTTGAGCTAGCAAATTAGTAAGGTTTAAAATATCGACAGTGCAGAGCGCGTGGCAGCTTCAAGGCTGACGGGAACCATATTGAAAAGAAATCTGTGTCCCTCCTAGTGATTGTGTTTGGATGGACGGGCCTGCAGGATGGCCGCCGCCGACTGCGTCCCTGTGACTCTTTGGAAACAGTGTCACAGCAGACCTTTTTGGTATTTAAGGAGAACCTGAATGTGGGCGTTGACACAAGTAATATAGTCAAACCAAAAAGGGGTCATAAAAAATTAAAGTTCTCCCTATGAATATTTCATGAGATGCTATGAAAAGGGACACTGGTGTAGGAGGCCTTTGTGCTTGGAGTTCTTCTTCCGGGCTCCAAGCTATTGTTCTTTCAACCTCTCAAACAGACTTTCACTTTCAAACTGACAAAAGTCACTTAAAAGCCAGACAGCTGTACCAACACATCCACCTTACTGAGAGCAAGAGCCACCAGGGCAGGTGACAGGGCCTGCTGAGAGATCTTGTTTAAAACATGAACAGGACCAGTCTGCCTTCCATCCCGTGCTTAGTCATTGCTTTTACCCCCAGTTTGAGGTTACCCCTTTTTGTGTGTGCTGGTGGTTAGTTTGTGGTCTGCCCGCTCACAGGTTGTCCCAAGCTATTCCTTGCGCATTTTCCTTCCCCTATGCCTTAGGTTGTGACCAGAGTCACACACAGCAGAAGTTGCAGATATTAGAGGTTCACTCCCAGCTCTCTGGAGTTCCATCTCCCTCTGCCTGTCTCTCTTCAGCCTCTGCCGTTTACTCCGAGTCTCCCCGAAGGGGCTCAGGTTTTCCCTGCCTCATTCATGCTCACTGGGATTGGTGACAACCCAGGCAGAGAGGGACACCAACTCCACCTGGGAAGTTGAGACAGGGCAGGCCCCAGCCTAGCCCTCAGGGCCACAGCCACTGCAGCCCTGGAAAGTGTGTGTGTGTGTGTGTGTGTGTGTGTGTGTGTGTGTGTGTGTGTGTGTGTGTGTGTATTCCAGGCCTCCCTCCCCTGTCACCTTGTGTACAGTCTGGTCTGTGACACTGTTGGTGATTATGTCATTATTTTGCTCTGGGGGCCCTGGCACATCTGCAGAGCCCCAGCACATCTTTGTTGCACTGGCACAGGTCCCACACTGCAAATGCTTCATTAGCCCTGCTGCCGGCCTCCTTGCCAGACGCGAGTGCCCAAATCCAGGCTTCTTTCTGCTCCGTTCTTTTGTGTGGCTGATGAACGTGTGTTCATCTTCCTGGTTCTTCCCCCATCTCCCTCGACTTCTGAACTCCAGATGGCCCAGTTTTCTTGCCCAGATCACTCCCAAGTCCACAAGGAGAAGCAAGGTGACACATTACCCCGAACCCACCCCAGCCCTCCCTACCTCTGCTGCTTTTGTGCTCCCCACATGAATAGTGACTTTGAACGGTTCCCCACCACCAGAACTAACGTATGGGATTTTTTTCAGACTTACAATTTGAAGGGATATGAAGGGATCCCTTCCAGTTTGTGTGGCAGGCAAGGTTAGCATGAGTTGTTCTGGGAAGCCTCTCTCTTCTCAGTCCCGCGCACCCCCTTTCCATGCCTCCTGTGCCCCCTTCTGCTTAGTGCCCCATCCTACCAGTTATCTGAAAGCTGGCTATATTGTTAAAAGTTTCCTTTCTCTAAATGGACTCACCCCCACCCCCACCCCCACCATAATCCACTGCCCCTCCTTCTGCAACCAGCTCCCCAACCCACAAACAATCACCTATTATTAGATGCTTGAAGTGATTAACGCTTGGCTGTTGGGGGAAGGAGCTTATTCTCTTCCCTCTAGAAAGTTAGACCCTGTATGCTTAGCAGAGCCCGGTCTAGGAAGGTGGGCTGGCTCCTCCTCCAGGAACCTCAGCCTATTCCAGAGCTTAATATCTTGGGCTGTGATGACGACTATATAATTGGTATGTTTAATTCCCCCTTAAATTTGAATTAATTGATCTGTGTTCTTGTGTGACCAGCAGCGTCCCCATTGAGCGTTAACTGGTTTTTAGCCCCTCAACAGCGCACCATGTTGTAAACATCGCTCTGTGAGCAGCAGCAACTGTGAGTTTTACTTGAAGGTATCGTTAAAGGCGTCCGATTTTTACAGCGCTCGTGGTCAAACCATTCCCCCGAATCCTAATTCAGAATCTTAGACAAAGACTGTGGTAAGGACTAAGGAGACCGCCCCGCAAAGAGTGAGTGGTTCTCTGTACTGGTTTCCCGAGACATCCCAGCACATTCCAAAAGTGGGCCTAAGAATATGCAGGAGCCCTGTTCTGGATATTCATGAACAGTCCAGCTGACAAGGTGAAGAGAGAGGAGGTTGGAGGATCGCTGGACCACCCAGCCCCGTGTCAGCCCTGGGCAGGAGCACCTCAGGAGGGCTAGGATGCATCATCCACACTTTTCAGATGGACCTCCCAGGACTGGATCCTTTGGTTTTGTCACCCGAGGGCTTGTTAAAACGTTTTAAAACTTAACCTCCCTCTCAGACTACACCACTTCTCAAAATAATAATTCTCTAAATTTATTCCCTGCTGTGAAAATAGTCCGCTGTGTGGATGGCTCTGAAAGTGGCTCCCTTGAAGCTGTAGAGGGATAGAATTCGGGGATTTGCAGATAGGGTCACAGCCATTTTCTCTATTTCTTTCTGATTTCGTAGACTTTGAGCACTGTTCCCCTGTAGTCTTCACCTCTACAGATTAAGGAGCGGTAATCCTTTTTAAAAGCCTAATCACATAGAGTCAGTGGGCTGCTCCGATCATTTTAGCTGCCCTGTACAATGTGTTTCCGCCTGGTAGTGTTATTCCCAGGGATGATTTTGGCGACTGAACTGCAAGGCAGAATTCATGTGGGTAGCCATGGTACGGTTCAAAGGCTGTCCCTTGTGCATGCCCAATGGCACTCTGTTGAATGCTTTACCAATGTATCCTCAGAAGTTGGATTTCTTAAGCGATGTATCTCAGTACCTCTTTTTATTTTATTTTCTTATGTTAGGGACCAAACCCAGGGCCTCCTACTTGATAGGCATGTGCTCTACATTCCTAACCCCTCAGTAGTTTATTGGTTAAAGTGATCTCACTGACCGTACAATTTCAAAAAGGATTATCAGATTCTTGGCAAGTCAGGTAGATGGAGTTGTGTGCACAGGACATATCCAACAGGAGGAAGAGTGGGCAAGTCTACCCTGCTGCCCGTGTGTCCTCAGAGAATTTGTAAATGAAAACCGTGGTTGTTGACTTTATGGGAAATAGCCTTAGTCTGGGACATGAGTCCATAGCAATGACAGAGGTGGTGAGACATGTTGGCTTTTCTGTATTTGGTAATGTGTAGCAAGTTTATTTACAAGCAGCCAACATTTTATATCAGGCATCACCTTGAAATCGTAGGAAAATTCTCTGGGGGGATGTCTGCCACAGTGGTCCTGGACCAGTGTTAGCGCAGTCATTCCAGACATACACTCTGTAACCGGTCAAGTCCGGACCCACTCTCTGCTCTGCTGCTTGGTAGCTCAGAAATGTCGGCAAGAGTCTGTGCTTACCTTTTTCGTCTGTAAGTGGAGATGCAGCTCCTGAGTTGAACGTATTCAGAATTGTGAGAATTCAGCGCACCCACACAAGATTATTAGCACAATGTGAACCCTGCAAAAGCCCTTTCTTTTATTGGTTTGCGGAGCCAAGGGAGCTAGGGAGAAGCAAAAGTTGAGACAGTTGAACCATTGGGGAGGTGGATAAGACTGAATAGTGATATATTCCAGAGCAGGGGAGGCAGAGCAGGCTGAGGCCCAACCAGTCTAGCTGAACTGGGCTCCAAGTTCAACTGAAGACCCTGTCTCAAAAGGTGTGTGGTGGGGGGCAAGGGAGAGGGAGGGGGATGAGAAGGAATAAAATTATGTAAATGAATGAAGCTACCGAACCTTTCTAAGACATGGTGGAGAACAGTTGAAGAAGACACCCAACGTTGACCTCTGGCCTCTTCACACGCTTGCATACAGACACACGTGTCCACATACGGAGCCTCATCATTGCTACATCATCAATAGCCAATTATTGCATCACTTCCTCCTGACCCTTAGCGTCACTAAACAGCTCTTCTCAGAACTGGGTCAACTAATCAATGCAAAACTAGTTTTCAGAAAGAAGGTGGTTTTTCCTGCCTTGCCCAATCCTGGCAGTGAAGGCACTGCCTTTCTGGGACTGCCTGGGGACTCCGAGAGCTTCTGGTCCAGGAGAAAGGCAGAGAAGCAGTGCAGACAGCTGCAGGGAGCAGAGCCGCAGGTTCAGGCTGTGGCCGTGCCCGCCTCCCCTGGGCACTACTCAGCTCACCTGGAAGGGCCATGAGTAGACACAGCTTTGCTCTAACCCTGCAGTGTCACGACTCCAGAGTAGAGGACATCCTGCATTCTCTCACAAAAGCCCCTGGAGCCCCTTTCATGCTTCAGAGCCGTGAGCTGTGAGTGCCGAGGTCCCGGGAATCCAGATGGCATCCACGTGGGGCCACTTCCACCCATGTGACTCTGCCCAGCTTAATTATCTCAGTGAGGGTCTCCAGGGTACTCATTTTCCTTTCCTCCCAAGGCCGCCTTCTCAGATCCAGATTTCAACAGCACCCTTGGAGACGAGGAAATTCCCTTATTGGGATGATAGAGACTAATTTTTCAAATTGATAAACAGTTGATTGACTGACTTGGCACAGCCGCTCTTGCTGCTCACTTGGTTGACCTGGCCAGCCATAAGATGAGATGGCAGTGGGGGCTCTTCACCTGGGTTTCCACCACGTGGTTGGATCTGTGTGTACCAGGGAGGGCTGCAGACCTCAATACCTGAACACACTATTCTATCCCTCCCCTCCTTCAAGGAAGATTTAGCACCATTTGCAGTGTTCCGCCTCTACTGCAAGGCATGATGGGCAATTTCTCTAAAAGCATCTCCGTTTCTTTCCTTGAAAGACCATCAGTCATCAAGACCAGCAATGGGATTATTTCCATATGTGCGGGTGTGTTGTGGGCAGGCAGCAAGTCCTCCTGGATTTGTGTGTTTCACACTTCTTAGGGCTGATATACCCAACTTCTGTTTTTTTAAGGCTCCTTTACCAATATCAACTCAAATCTTCTGTAGTCGGTGAGTGTTAATACAAGGTAATCTATTCACTGAGAAGAAATGACCAGATGCTGGGGTGAGTGAAGGAAGATAAAAGGCCCTGGTCTCAGGGCCACTGCCTCTCCTTTAATACAGAGACCGCTTTCAAAGATCTGTCATTTCAGTGACGTGAACATCTGTGAGACGGTCTCTGTGTAGATTTCTGGGTGTGCCTGGCAGCAAGGCACCCAGCATTATCTCAAGTCCCCTTAGGTATTGGGAAGAGTCTCCCCAGCCTCCAAATGCTCCCTGGTTTATCCTAGAAACTCTCCCCTGCTTCTCCAAGCCATCAATGTTTCTTGAGAGATTTCAGAGTCAGCAGAATCTCATTCGTGGCTTTGGAGGTACAGGTAGCCCCTCTGTATCTACATAGGACTGGTTGTCTGTGGGGCTCAGCTCTTCCACGGGTGTTCAAGTTCCCTGGTATCAAATGGCATAGAATGCTGCCTATCCATACTTTCCTTGTATGTTGTAGGTCATCTCATGATGTAGAATGTACATTGCATGACGTAGAAGCCTTATCACAGTCTCAAGGCTGTGGTAATGGTTCCTAAACTGCTCTGTTCAGTAATAATGCTAAGGGGGGAAAACCTATGCAGTATTCAGGGGAGATGCATTTTTTTTTCAGATAGCTTGCATCTGAGTTTTGTCAGCTCTGTGGAGATGGAAGGTCAATTCCACAAGCTTCAGCTCTGCAGAGGGTAGCCATAAAGACAAGACCGATGGGATTCCCCAGATATAAGAACAAAACAAAACAAAAACGCTCTGGCGGAGCAATGATCCTGTAGTCAAAATCAAACGATGGAATTGTGCCTGCTAATCTTTCCTTCCCCACAAACAACCCGAAGATTATTTGGGGTGTCTTAAGTCATTGTCAGCAGACCCCACCGTGGGTGGTCTCTCAGTCCCTGCCAATTTGCGTCATGTCAATGCTTTCTTTGGTATTTACCATGAGCAAGGCTGTCCTCATTACCCTTCTGCACCTAGGATCTTCCTAGGAACGTTGCTCATGTTGTTCCATGCACAGGAGCACAGGGCAAGTGGACCAGGTTTAATATTGGCCTAAGCAGGGCTGGCTTATGAAGGGAAGGCTGCTGCTGAAAGCCATCACATAATGCATTGTCCAGCAGGACAGGAGTCACTGCGGATTACCTGTGCCCCAGCCTTCCCTTCGCACAATATCAGAGTATTTAGGCCATGTTGATTTTGGATAATCTTCTATCCAGGAATGGCACTGAGCTTGGCTGTGCTTTCTTTAACCACCTCAGCTTGTAATTGTCATGAAAGCTAACCTCAAGAACTCTTAGCTTGTCTTGACACCAGGGGCACATACCCTAGACTGCCTTGATGTGTAGTTTGTTAGCACTACAGAGTGACTGGTCTGCGGGCTCCAGTGCCCAATTTCCTATCTGAATGTGGAAGCAAGGGATGAGGTGTATCTTGAAGCATGCAGGCGTCTCTGCTGGGCCCAATGAAGCCTTTACTCCTAGGAAATTCTCAATTTCCTAATCAAAGCAGGATGGACTCCTGTCCGTCTCAGCTCCTGTGTATGCCTTATTACCTCTATCCCCATCAACTTGGACAGCCTCAGCTACGTCTGAGAAACAGTGAGACATAGCAACCATACATAGCAAGCATACCCACGGTGGGGTCTGCTGACAATGACTTAAGACACCCCAACCGGAAGTCAAGCCCAGCACCCCCTAAGAACATCTGGTGTGCCCATGGGATTATTACGTAAGGCAAGAACATTTGGCATCTAGGAATCCGGTAGACTTCAAGTCGGGTTTTGAACAGGAGTTGTCTAGCTATACCCTGCATGCCAGGTTTGTTAGTTTCTCTTTGACAGTGCCAGTGCTAAAAATGGCTTTTGTATTGTTAAACAGTTGTAAGAAGGAAGTGTATGCATCTGAGAGCCACCCTTTATCTAGGTTGCCGACTTCTGCTGGGGGCCACTTTCCTTATTGAAAACATGGAGTAGGCTGAGATATCCCTCCAGTGTCTGAAGCTACAAAATCGTATGGCTGTTTGGTGGAGTCGTCTTGGTCTAGCCTTTACCACCACAGCCTAACAGATGGGCCAGCGTGTTTCTGGGGGTGTCTCAGATCTCAGGATTCTGTGCCACACCTCTGGAAGATGGAAAGAGATACTTGGTTTCAGTTTCCAGTGCCTTTTCTTGCTGTTTGTTTTATTTTGTGGGTTTTAACTCTGACTCACTCTTTTGAGATAGATGAAGAATTTGAGAAGGAAGGACCCCCCCCCCGCGTGCGTCCTACCCCCCCCCAGCAAATTACAAAAGTATGGTTTCCTAGCATAGCACTTCAAGACTCCCATGCAGGAGCAAGTGAAGTGACTATTTCGAGTATATTCGAGTACTGGATTTCAGCCCCACAAAAATAAGTGTGGAAAACCTTTCAAGACATATTCATTCTGCTCCTGGGTTGCTAGCGCCAACTCTTCTGTGAGGGTGGAAAAGATGAGTTTATTATTTTCTTATCTGTCCACGGAGTTGACAGTGGAACATGTACACAATTTAAAATGCACGCCTGGATTGTTAGTGGGAAGAAACGATGGTAAGATATGTCTTCTGTGACCCGGAAGTCATAGCTACAAAAGATGCTATCCTCTAGCGCCCTGTGTCTGTGATGTGTGTGTGCTATCAACATCTTAAAGGTGTCAGAGCTCTGAGTTTTCTAAATATTTAAATTTTCAAAGGCAGCCACACTTCAGATAAGCAAACAAAAGGAAATGCAGGTGTTTCTTTGCTGTTGTCCTGAGGGGGATGTACGGATGGAGTGTGTGTCAACCACAGTGCCTGCCACCCTCTCCTCCTCCAGCTAGGTCCGTCCCTCTGATCCTTTTCCAGGGACCCTAGCCTCCCTCTTGGTCTCCCTGGGACTGCTCCCTTCCACAGTGGCCTCGACAGAGGCAGGGGTGCTCTTGGAGCAGGTCTTGCCTGGGAGGACACCCAGAAGGCCAGTAAGGATCGTGGCTGTGGCCGTGGCTGTGGGAACACACAAAGGGACTTGCTTCTCTTTGACCAGCTTTCCTAATCACCTTCGCATCTAGCAGAGAGAAGCCTTGAGGCTCTGGGGTAAACCATGGCTCCTGTTCCTTCCTGGGGCCAGGGTCGTCCCTCAAGCCCCACAGCCCTTCCACATTAACATGACACTGCCTGCTGAGTGTAGGCCGTGAGCAGCTTCCACCAGCTGAACCCTCTGATCCCCAGCTCACTGGAGAGTCTGGCTTTGGGATTTTGGCAAGAAGGCCTATTGCCCATGGGGTCAGCATGAATAAAGATTTCTTTCTTCCTTTCCTTTTTAAAAGTCAAACATCAACTGAAACTCTTCCCAAGGCACCCTCTGCTCCCCCCCCCACCTCCCTGTTTCTCATCAACTGAAACTCTTCCCAAGGCACCCTCTGCTCTGCCCCCCCCTCACACACACACACACACACACACACACACACACACACACACACACTTAACATTTCCTCACCTGAGAAAGTTTACTTTGTGTAAAATTTGAACACCAAATCCATCTTATCATTTTGAAAGTGTGTTTATCCAGCTTTGTAGTAGGGACAGACAGGCTGTTTGAAGGCCACATACTTTTCAAACCTTGGTTGCAACACGTTTGCCCCATTTTGAAACTGTCTTTATCCAGCCAAGGAAAAGGAAAATCTATTTGACAAAGTGACACTCTGGCCAGTTTATCTTGTAATATGGCTTTAGCTCACTGAGCCTATTGATTTTCTTAAATTAATGTTTACAGAATGCTACTGAATTTTGCTCAACAGAACATTGTTCTCTTGTAGCTTTGTTTTAAAATATAAAGGGGTAGGGTTGCAGGGTGTGTTGGGGGAGACAAGGCACAGGCCATTACATCATGTGTTCTTTTTCTTAAACCAAGGAAACACAGGCTTTTTCTCTACATGTGTTTTTTTAAAAACATTTCCTGAGAGTATTTAGTCTTCAGATGTTTAAGTAGCTAAATGTGTAGTTAGGAAATGGGTTCACTCTTGGGGCCCCATATTACATGAGTATTAAATTAATTGAATCCTCCAAGGTGCCTGAAAGTTGAATGTTCCCTGCAGCATCCGAGGGAGGTTTAGGCCCACTCTTAATTGTTGTGAAAACCTCCCTCTAGTCTGCTGTAACCCTGGCAGGCTGCCCTCCTCCTGCACATAGATAGAGTGTCCTAAGCATTTACATGCTGTTTGGCCCTTTGGTGAGAACTCTAAACAGGGCGCCTCACTCTTAGACGATGGTACTCAGGGTTAATGCATAAAGATGTCTCTAAAGATGACTCAGAACTGGCCCTTCCCAGGCAGAGCCTGCTTCCATCCAGCCCCAGACAGCACAGGTGAGACTTTGAGTCCCACACAGCATCTTTCTCCATTTGTTGACCCAGCCAATAATATCACCCAAGCAGACCTCCTCAAAGTGTCCCACAGAACGGCGCTTTCATGTGCTCATTAACCACGGTGAGACACTTCTAAGTGTGAGGACTGTTGTAACGTTTCTGCCTACCACCTTACTTGGACATGGTCTCTTGTGCCTTCCCACACACGCACATTCCCCGAAGGGAGAAGCTATTGGGAGAGACTCCCAGGATGATACACCCTTAGCATCCTGTACCTCCCTGTCTTCTGAAAGGCCTGGGAGGCTGGGCTGGCCACACAACCTAAATGCATGCATGGCTGGCATCTTGTGACCATATTTCACAATCTCATGATTTATCTTTTCTGCACCTGGCAGGAGTTAGGGTGAACAAGACAGAGGCAAGGAGCTGCAAACATGTATTTATATGCTTTTCTGCCCGATAATCTCTGTGAAGAGTAACTGCAACATCCGAGTTTATCTATCTAGTCCACTCAGTCTATGCAGTACATCCATCCACTCTGTCTATGCAGTCCGAGTCCCCAGCTTGCGTCACTGCCATCAGGGGACAGGTTTCTCCTTGATCAATATTTACTTAACAAACAGCAGGGATGGGCGAGTTTGTTTAGCGGAATCATGTGCCCACCAGGGTGAATGGCTGGGAAAGAAGTCCAGTACGTGTCTCTTTCCTGGGACCTTTGTGTGCCAGGTGTGTACATGCATGGGGTACATTGATGCCCTTTCTCTCCTGAACTCTTCTGAAGGCATTCGGAAGTCATCTGGGAAAGCCTAGCTTCATTTGCTTGGGACAATACTCATACTTGCAGAGGGTTTGTGATGTATATTGAGTTTTGAAGAACATTCTAGAGTCTGGTTTTCTGTCCACACCTCTATGCAGGTTTACACATTTTGGAAAAGTACCCTGGGGTTAATGGCTAGTACATGCATCTTGCTCTAAACCCTTCTAGATAAGGAGAAGGGAGGAAACTGCACACAGAAACAATAAAAGCAGTTTAACAAGGCTATATATACATATAAACATCACACATATGTATGGAATGAACCTATAGGAATATGGACTTCTGTATGCATAGACTGAGTCCCGCCCCCAGGAGGCCCAGTGTTTCAGAACTGCTTAGCCAGCCTGAGCCTCAGATGTGTTTTGCTGTCCTAGTAAATACGAATTCAGCAGCGCCCAAGTTGAGACCACTTTTCTTTCACTCCACTGACACAATTGTTTGCCAGCTCCCATCCCTGCCGTCCATGCAGGGTGACTTGGGGGCATCTGGAGCGAGTTTGAGGCTTTTTGTTTGTTTGTTTCAGTGAATGGGGAGGAGCTGGGGATGCTAGGGGGTGGGAGTTATTTATTTATTTGATTTGGTGAGTCCCCGAGTTGTAAAAAGCTGTCTGAAATATTCATGCAGAGCGGTCTGAGGAGCTGGGTCCTGTTTTATTTACTGCACAGTAGAGCAGCCACAGAGGATTAGTTCTACAATACCCGGAACAAAAGCCCAACAGCTGATGCATGTGATGTTGGGGGGTGACAAAACGGTCCAAGTATGCTGCTGGCTACGGCAAAGCCGTCAGCAGATGCAGACAAAAGGCCTGAGACAAGAATAACCCTCTCTCCAAGGCGAGCGGTGAAGAGGATCCAAAATGCCAGCACCCTTTTCTCCTTGACATTGTCTTCTGCAGTCAGCATTTTATTGCCCTTTTATAGTATTAAAAAAAAAAGTCGAGAAGGAAGAAAAAGAAAACCCACACACAAACTAATTCACCAAAATACACGACAGGGTGCCCTTTTCCCACCCCTCGGCCACTCCTGTCCATCCTTACACACGTCTTCCGTTTTTATGTTGAAGTTTGAGGGGAAAGAATAGCTTAGACGATAGTGTCAAAAAGGTCTTCCTAAGATCAGAATCTATTGATGGGCTGAATCGGCCACTAGGCTGCGGTTCTTGGGAGGGGCTCAGGAGAGAGGCAATGCCTGGCTTGTTTTCTAGCCATTTCAGTAAAGATGATCCCACTGGTGAGTTGAGGCCAGTGGGCCAGTTTTTGAAGGGGATCAAGGGTGGAGAAGTGTCCATGGGGACCTGAGCAAAGGGCAGGGTTATGGTCCCCCCACAAGAGGCCGATGAATGAACTGGTGGATGCTTCAGAGGTGTGAAAATTCAGCTTCTCTGTCTCCAGAAAATAGGGAAGGCTGTCTTCTTTTCAACCTTTGTCATTCCCCTTCTATTCTCTGTGACATTCATTCAGCTGCCAAGAGCGTTTGGCAAGGTTTGGGCCAGCGAGCACACTTCCAGTGACCGCTAACCTTGGTATGTCCTGACACTTATGATGAGTGTCTGCAGGACACAGAAGGCAGGCAGCCTGCTATGTCAGGCTTTCATTATGAACTGCAGAGACTAGGGACAGCCAGTTTAATAAAACAAATCATCCTTGAAGGTAAAGCAACTGGGAAGAGGAGGAGGAAGACAGGAGGGGGATGTCTTTGCCACTCAGTCCGATGAGAGAGAGAGAGAGAGAGAGAGAGAGAGAAAGGAAAGGAGGGAGGGAGGGAGGGAGGGAGAAGCAGCAGTAGCAACGAAACATCCAATCACCCACCCCACTGCATGTGTGTGCTTCCCAGCTGTGGACCCAGCAGATGTGAACTCCTTCTCCCATCCTCTGAAACCCAAGAGCCAGTGGCTCACTCTGATCAATAAGCAAGAACAAATCATTGGGACGGAATAGATAGATGCTTGTTGGTCAGCTCCCTTCAGAGTGACCAGTGTATTCAAGTACCTCATTACCAGTGTATTCTCTAAATGTCAAGGCAAGACCGTTTGGGGGTGAGGCTCCTCGGCCAGGATGCCTTTTTATCCCAGCAAAGTTTCCATTCTCCCCTCCTGAAGAACTCCTGGCCAAGCCGCTCCCACAATAGCTCCTCGCTCTGCCAAAGACTTTGGAAGCCTTTTGTTTTTCCCCTGTGGCATGTCCAGAGGCCTGGCCTCCCTTCTCCCCCGCCCTCAGCAGCCTGCATTGTCTTGCATTCCAGTGACTTGATTGACTGTTGCACCTGATGCTGAGGAGAGAGACTAGAGGGTTCATTGTAGAGATTGTTGGGTTCTATTAAAAGAAACCTAGATAAGGGATTACTTGTCACTAAGGGCTTCTCTGCAGATGTTTATTAGTGATTGGAAAGCCATTAGTTGTGAGGAGGTGCACAGAATATGGGCAATATCATGTTCCTAATCCTGAACCCCAATGTTCCCCCAAACATCAGAAAGATGTTAGTTTATTCCACAAATAAAGGTGGAGAAAGGTTTCGATCAGAGAGCCAAGGCTCCCTGTTTCCATGGGTGAGGTTTCTACCTGTGGGTGGAATCTCCCGGCACTCTCTGAGAATAGCAGTTGCTAACCCACGCTACCTCTGGAGCCACCAACAAAAGAGAGCTGCTCCAATACCAGAAGATCTCCAAGAAACCTTTCACCCAGCGCAGTCCTGCGTGCACACTGCCCAGAGCAGGCAATAAGTTAGCAAACTGCTTCATTTGTGCCCAGGGAAGGTGCTCATTCCCAATAACCAGCCGACAACTCACTTTCTGTGCCCACTTCTGTTTACATTAAGGTCACGAGCTCCCCAGGGATGGTTTTCTGAAGTTGTAGACACATAGTTTGTCAGGAATCTGTTGCCTACAGTGAGTCAACCCGCCTTGATAAAATCATTAAAGCCAGGCTCGGGGTACAGGTCTGTCATCGCAGCACCCAGGAAGGAGGGGGTAGGAGGATCTGAAGGTCAAGACCATCTTCTTGGACTACTTGCTGCATTCGTGGCCATCCAGAGCTAAAACATGAGGTTTTAGCATCCAGCATGTTCTAGTGGAAAGATGCCTTGGCTCGCACAGTTGGCAAGCATCTTTATCTCATGATTACTCTATCTTAGAGAATCTCCTAGGTTTTTTTTTTCACCTATAAAATGATAGTTTCTGAGACCCATGTTGCTGAAGTTTTCACGAAGTTGCTTCTTTTTTGGTCTTGATAGTGATACTGATGATCAAACCGAGGACCTCGCCCAGGTCAGCTCACACTGTGTCACCGAGCTGTACTGAGCCCTGGGCTTCCTTTCCTCAAAGCACTGAGGAGATGTCAGGAGGCTACAGAGCATTATGGGAGAAAGCGGAGAGGGGAGGTATTCTTGTTAATGACAACAATGTTCGTGGAATAGTGGTAATAAAAAGGCCTGCCACTGAACGTGTAGGTGAAGGAAGAGAGACCTGGGCTCCTCAGCCAAAGGCTCCTTGGGATGAGAACACTGAACCAATTACAAGGAAGTGAAAAGCCAGACACAACACAAAAGCTGTCACTGGGCAGCTGCTGGGATGAGCTCAAGAAATGGATGTTTAAAACAGACCACTAATCCAGCAGGTCTCAACCTATGGGTCGCGATCCCAAAAAGAACATGGGAAAGAAGAGATATTTACATTATGATTCCTAACAGTAGTAAGATTACAGTTATGAAGTAGCAATGAAAATAATTTTGTGGTTGGGGGTCACCCCCACATGAGGAACTGTACTAAAGGGTGGCAGCGTTAGGAGGGTCAAGAACCACTGATCTAAGCTAAGGCTCATGGCCACTGAGAAAGGGAGTACAGACTTGGCTCCATCTCTGAAGTCCCGCTGTCCTCCCAAAGTCCTTAAAGCACCCTTCCTCCTCCAGGGCTTGTGCTATCGTCGAGTTACCCAGACAGCTCTGCTCCGGACAGTTTCCACAAGGCCCACGTCCTTGCTCCTGACTGTGTGCGCTTTGGGGGTGGGGATGGGAGTCCTTGGAGTGGATGGGACTTCTGGCTTACCCCCTTTCTCTAGAGCTCACACCTGTGTCTCAGCTTCTCCCTCCTGAAGTTCTGGGTCTGTTGTTTGAGAAACACAGTTTTCCATGGAGGTTCTGTTGCCAACAGCCAGTGAGAGCACACTGCTCGGCACCAGTGATCTTTGCTCGTGTAGCATTTGGCTGCAGACCTATGCCCCAGCCATGTGTCCTCTCTCAGTAAGGCCCCGTTTGCTATGGCTTGTCACTGGGTGGGACCGCGATGCTCCCTCCAGGAAATCCGCATGTGTGCAGGTGCTTCCCTGGGAATCTGCCGGGGAGCTGTGGGGATTCTTAGCAGACTGTTGTTTGCCCAGCCAGGGAGCAGGAGGCCCTCCGTGTTCTTCCAGTCAGCTCTGAGCTCTGTCCTGACAGACCAGGGGAAACGCCTTTGGGAGAGATTGCTCAGTACCCTCCTCTTTATTTCTGAGGCAGGGTCTCAGTGTAGCTCTGGCTATCCTGGAACTCACAGAGATCCAAGTGCTAGGTGGGATTAAAGATGTGGGACACTATAGTTGGTGCTTCCCTTTTCTAGACTCCATGTTGGGAGCATTTCACCTTTTTTTTTTCTGGAAAATTACTAGATTTCCCTAAAGAGCAATTGACTTGCTATTGGAAGCAATGAGCTACTTTGTCCAATTTGAAATCCAGGGATATCCAGTGATTGTTTTAGTTTTCTGTGTCATCTGCCAACCATATATATGTGTTAATACATGTATGACCCATGTACATGCCCATTACACTTGTTGAGAAAAGACCGAGGGGAAGGTGTTGGATGGGCTCACAGGTCAATGATCTTCCTGTTGGTTCAGTAACTGGCATTTCTGAACTGTGGTGAAGGTTTTTTGTGTTATATCTGTGAGGGCTCACTAATGTGTACTGGAAAAATTATGACTTCATGTAATTATTCTGTGACTCCATCATGTTCTTCTGTGAGTTACTGCTAAAGACTACTAAGTGTTCCTTTTCACAATCAAGAGCTTAGACTGTCCAATCAGCGAGTAAGAGATACAGACAGACAGCTGACATATACTCATTGCTATGGAAGCAAAGGCTTGACAAAGAGAAATTCCAAAAAGATTTGGGGAATGATAATCTTGGGATGACCTTGAGTGACTCCTTTGGATCTCCCCCTGCCTTAGTTTTCTCATTGTATAAATGAGGTAGTGTCTTAGACTGAGGTTGGAATGGCATTCAGTATGAGATGTAACATGGTGCCTTTCACAGCTAACACCCAGTAAGTATTAGTTTGTACAACAGTGATCACTTACACAACCCACTGTCTAAGGAACAAGTCTAATGTCTGAGCAAAACATAGCAATTTGGAGTTCAGCTCAAATTTCACATCTCAGGACTTTGTGTTGTGATCTTACCGTTTATGGTACTGACTTCAGAGTTTCTTCATTGACGATAGGGGTTTAGTTTACATAGATGCCCAGCATTTATTATTTGATTCTGAGAACACATTTTTTTTCTTTCATAATGGAAGTCAAAAGGAAAAAGGAATAAAATTCCAAAAAAGGAGTTGGCAAGTTTGTTCTAGAATGATCTGCCCATGAGGCTGTGGGCCTCCTCTCTCTACAGTGGTGCCCACAGTGAAACCCTGGTGCTGGTGGGCCTGTGTATATCCTCGGCACACGGCTCTCTCCTGAGATCCGTGAAGCAGCCGCCGTCTATCTCAATGCTGCTATATATAACAACCCTACACAAGAGAATAGAGGCTGGGCCATTTTTAGAACGTGCAGGTGCCGTCTAAGGCCCCTCTCGGAGGGCATGGAGTTAGCTCAGTTTCCTTTGAAGAACTGCAGACTTGAAACTGAAAACTTTATTAATAACGTGCTCTCCTTGTATCAGCAGGTTCCAGAGAGATTCCTGGAAGTTGCACAGATCACATTACGGGAGTTTTTCAATGCCATCATCGCAGGCAAAGATGTTGACCCTTCCTGGAAGAAGGCCATATACAAGGTCATCTGCAAGCTGGATAGTGAAGTTCCTGAGATTTTCAAATCCCCAAACTGCCTCCAAGAACTCCTTCACGAGTAGAGATTGCAACAACTCTTTTGAATGTATGAATAGAAGAAGTCCCCCTTGGATGTCTAACTTCTGTGTGTCTAGATTTTTATTTCCTATCTATGTGTGGGGGAGGCATGGATGTGTTGTGATATCAGCTGGTGGTTCCTGCTCATCCCCTCTGGGTTGTTTTAATTTTCCCCATTACAGGGGGATGGGTACCTTCCTTCTTCGCCTTTAGTTACTTTTGCCCAAGGTCCTTAATATTTGGAGACTTGCGGTAGGGTTGATTTTCAGGAAAAGGGAATATCAGCCTGTGTAAAGTCTACAAGAGCCAAGGACACTCTGCTCACCTGCAGAGTGCTGACTAGGGCACAGCACACACCCAGACCGCCCCCGCCCCACCCCACCCCGTGCTGTGTCTCTTGTTTCTAGGGTTAAGAAGTTCTGAGGGAACTCAAGGAAAGCACTTCACACACTGGGAATACCTTGTTTAATTTGAGTCTCATGAGTAACTTTTTCTTACATGTTTTAAACAGATGCCAGCAGCAGCTGGGCAGCTCACACTCAAAGTACCCTCAAAGGACAGATGTTTAGAATGGTCATCATCACTAAGCCTTTTCTAAGAGAAATGGCATACACCCCAGACTAAATTTTTACAAAATCGAGTCTCTTAAGATGAGACTGGAAATCTGTGCGGGTCGACCAGCTGTCCCTGTAAACTTTGTAACAGGCTCTTGGTGGGATGTGTGCTCAGAGGTGTTGACTTAGAGAAAACCTGTGCTTTGTCTTCACTTCCCATTTATTTTGCTTCAGGTATTAAAAGGCATGTACCTTTCAGATGTATTCTTTGCTCAACTTCATATGCTTAGCGTTGCTGTTGCTCTTTAACCTTTTTTTTTTCTAAAACACTAACTTCTGGATACCTTTCTATAGTAAGGAATTCAGAAATGCCACTAACCATGAAATCCTTGCCTACTCTTGGAGCGTGTTGACAGTTGCTGGTGGACCTGACCTTCACGTTCTGTGAGGACACCACCCAGGAATGGCTCATTTACATGAGTGTGCCAGGATGGCAGTGTCTCTCTTCACTTTGGGTATAATATCTTAAAGCGACAGATAATGTCTTTTTTCTGTTTCAGAAGCTAATATTGACCAAAGTGTGAGAAGAATACAATAGGTTAGTTTGGGGTCACCCGAGAAGATGCAATTTCAGCGTACCGAGAAAGCTAGCTGCTGTTTCACCCATTCTCAAGTGGCTCCCCTGCCCCCAGTTTTTTGATGATGCACCATGTCCTATGCTTGCATTTAAAATGCTGGGTACCATTCACACTTGCTTTCTTGGCTGGATTTTTGTGTACAGATACAGTGAACAGCACTGTCCACTCTAATAGTGTGGTCCAGGCCCCTTCTTCCCCTTAGAATATTTGATATACACACTCTAAAAACAACACAGTAACATATCTGGCATTTAAAACATAAAGAACAGAAATGCCATTTTTCATTAATTTTTTTTAAAAGTAAAAATCAGCATTTGACTTTGGAGGATGCAGGTCAGCCCTTGTGCCTGTCTAGCTGGCTGGATTGCTGTAATTCAACATCATTTATAAATTCTGCTGATGGATAGGAATGTATGAACACAATTATTGTCAGCACAAAGCCTGAAAACCTGCTGACTTTAAGCTAAACAGTGGAGCTCTGCAAGGCCCGGCATCTTCCAGGAGGCCAGAAGGCCCCAGCAATGAGGACAGAGCATGAACAATTATGGTCAACACTATTCATTCACTACAATGGCATCTCCTAATGCTCACGCACCCAGAGATGCATATAAAATTGTTAAGAGCATATTTCTTATTTTTCTGGGTGTCTTTAGAAACAAAAAGCCCAGGTAACCAACCATACCACTGAAATAAATGCTAAAAGTCAAACGACAGAATCAGGAACCCAGTCAGTAAGAAGTATGGAAGTCTTTTACATGCTTTGTCTGGAAGGTTCCTGCAAAGGCCCAGCAGGGTCCTGGCTGGTCTGAGTCACATGCCAGTCAGATACCCACCATGTCACCCTTCGCAAGGTCAAAGGCACAGCTGCAGGGTAGTCAGCTGGGTAGATAATCTGGTGCAAATGAATATTGATTCTAGACTTACTT
The DNA here is from genome assembly GCA_004026605.1 of Ondatra zibethicus. Classification (NCBI taxonomy): domain Eukaryota; kingdom Metazoa; phylum Chordata; class Mammalia; order Rodentia; family Cricetidae; genus Ondatra; species Ondatra zibethicus. Next base: position 229,574 of record PVIU01000676.1, read on the forward strand.
GGATTTTTTAAAATATTGTTTTCTTCTGACTTTCTAATTGAAATAGGCAAATTTAGAAAAAACAAATGTGTATGTTCTGCTGAATGTCAGCGCCCTTATGCACCTAGACTCTCCCTTCAGTGCTCACTAAGGCTGGAGATGGCTTAACACTGGCAGTCTGAGGACAGACTCAGCCCTATGTTGGAAGCAGGTCTCCATGACTTTGCATTGAGGTGGTTGCTCTCAATACAGCCATTGGGCCATGTGTCCTCCTAGTACAATGGTAAAATCACACAAGCCTGTCTTGCAATGCTCCTATCAAGCAGTTTGTCTTTAAATAAAACAATAACAATAACAAAAACCTACTACCTGTCAAATCTTGACTCAGCTCTCACCAAGTGAAACCTTGTTTTTTTTTGTTTTTTGTTTTTTTTGTGCACAGGAGAAAGTTGACTTTTCACAGTGGGAGAGTGGGGACCAACTCTAAAGTCTGTTGCAATTCCATATCATCACTTCTTTTATGCTAACCCTATATTATTTTTGCGCGTACACTCAAGGTGATAAGTCTGTGCCTAGATCTAAAATGCACCAGCGCGGGGATTTTTAAGAATCCTTCAAAAATACCAGTTCTTTCCCCACCAGTACAACTGTTCTTGTGCCTTCTGTGGCTTTCTGTTTCATCTCTTTTTACTTTATTTCCAATACTACAGCTGCAATAAACACTACATTTTTTTTCCTGGCTGTTTGACATAATGTTGATAGCTATGCATATTTTGCGTCTTTTTAAAACGAAGCGGGAGAATAATGTTTTTGAAGAAGAGAAATTTTTAGAACAGTTTGATACACCGCAAATTATTTTTTCCTCAATTGTTTGAGCAGCATTCGAGTTTTGGAGATTCTTGTAGAAGCCAGTTTTTTTTGTAACTGTGGTGTAACTCTTGTGTTTTCTTAGCCTAATGAGAAGCACTATAGAAGCAATATTTCATACCATGTGCAATGTGTGTGCGGAGGTGTGGGTGTGAACACACAGGCACACACATGTAAAAAATATACATATGTATGCGTGTGAGGTGGAAAGCTTACCTTTCCTTATCTAGACTTAAGAGCTTATTTTAGGCATTTGTTATGTTTTGTGAGAAGAATGTTCTATTTGCAACAACACAACATTGACTTCTTACTGTCTCTCTGGCTGTTCAATGGAGATGTTTTGCATTAAATGGTAAAAATATGTGGAAGATGTTAGGATGTAGTAATTACTTCAGTAACTGTTCTCCCCCATATTCCTGAAGTTTGCTTTGTGCCTCCGAGTATTACTTAATTGAAGTGTTTTATGTTTGAAGAAATCCTTGTTACTGTGCTAGGAATATGGGTGAATATCATTTAAAAAAATTAAAACGTCAAAACAGAAACACTAAAGCAAAGGGGAACTTTTATAAGGAAATGTAAATATTTAACCTCATGGCCGTTGTTACGTAAGACATGAGATTTTAATAAATATCTACAGTATCACAGCATCTGTTGAATTTATTAGGGACACTACAGTAACTGTACAGGCAGTTGAAAGTATTCTCAAAAATCCTGTTCTCTACTTGCAAAACATAATAGTCTCTATCAGATGTCAAGGGCAAGGGTAATGGCGTCTCTGTAAATCTGTGACTTTCTTTTCTGTGTACATGAAGACATTTAGTAAGTTATCCCCCACATCCACACACATGCAGGTTAAAATCGACTACTTACAGAGTTTCGGGAGGGAACTAAACATAGACTGCTCCCCCAAAGTGACCATAAATCAATCAGAGCAGTTTGCGGTTTGCCGATATTCCCTGAGCAGCAATGTGTGTAAGGACATGAACAACCATTGCTGTGTATATTAAAAAGTATTTCTGGTATGAACAGCACAACTGTTTCCTCCTGATGTAAACTCTGTGTCTTTAGATTACAGCCCTGTTTTCAAAGGCTCCCCTTGGGAAACACAATGGTTGGTACGTGTGCCACCGCATCACAATTCCGTGTCACATGCGAGGAAGCGCACCTTTGCCTCTTTAGATCAGCTGGTTTCAAACCACCTAAAAAGTAAAACTAAAATTTGTTCATCCTCAGAGCTGGGGTTCACACTGGTGTTTAATCTCTACGTCCTTTTGAAGGACCCTTCTAAGACTATGCGGAAGCTTGTGGTCTTTGAGTCTTCTCGACTGAGCTTGCTCTCAAATCAGACACCCCCCTGATGTGCACACACGCGCAGGCAGGCAAATGGCAGTCCTGTCTTTGTGAAAATGGATTTACTAGATATTTTTTTAACAACAAATTCCTCTGCGTATGAGGGAATAAAGAATTTTAAAATTGTATATTGCACTTCAAATTTAGACTTAGGAAAAATGATATATTTAGAGTTGGTCTCAGCTCCCAAGAAGGGTCAAAGGTCACAGCTTCCCCCAACATTGTCCCAGCCATTTCTCATATGTATATAGTATAAACCGTGACAAACACTGCCTTTATATGATTTAGCAATATGTTGTAAATAGCATTATGAAGCTCTTTTTTGTAATAAAGACCCTTTGATTTGAATATAGTACAATAACTGAACTGATAAAGTCATTTTTGATTTTTTTTTAGCTAGAGGCAATTTCAATTGTGCATTTTGTTATTGTCTATTGTTCTGAAGACTGCATAATTTATTGGTTTAATTTATCCTAATTTATTTGATGAAGGTGTACAATTTTGTATTACCAAGGATGTACTGTAATATTAATTGATAGGATAAAACAGTGAGACTCCCTGTCCATCTTCAAAAGAAAACTAAAAGGTGCCGTAGACAATTGATTTTAAAGTAAAAAAGTAAATCAATTTAGTTTGGCAGCTACTAAATTTTAAAACAAGGAAAAAATAAAGGACAATGTTGTCATGGGGAGGGCGGGGAGGGTTTCCGTTGTGTGTTTGAAGCTTTTCTATATTCTCCGAACTTGGACCGTTTGCTTTGTACCACTAAAGGGTGCAGTAGTCAACTGCCTTGTGTGCCTTCCATCCTCTCCTGAACTGAATGTATGTGCAGTATATATGCAAGCTTGTGCAAAATAAAATATACATTACAAGCTCATGTCATGTGATTTTTTTTTTCTGAAAACGTGTGACATTTTGTTTTTGGACCTCTGAGGCTACCATCTGATTGATACCAGGTTGTAACTTTCCTTCCATTGCTGTTCTCGCTCATGCAACCCCATTCCTCCAGACCATGCTCGAAAATCTCCTTTCTGTGTCAAGCGTGCTGGAATGGCTTGCTTTTTTTTTAAGAACCTCTCACTTAGATTTAACTTTAGTACCCCTCATCTTGAGGGAAGAGAGAAAGTAGTTCACCCTGGGGAGGTGACTTCTGGATGAACGCTTGCCGTGTGAGTGACAGGACCTGAGATCGTGGAGGCCCAGAACTCACTTATAGCCACATGTGGGAGCAGGAGTCTTTAATCCCAGCGCTCTTAGAGTGAAATATTGGAAGGGTGAAGGCAGGAGACTCTGGGAAGCTTGTGAACCAGCTAGCCTGAGGATTAAAGCCAGCTAGTACTGGGGTACACAGACCAGATAGTCTAGGTGTACTCAGAGGCAAACAAGACCTGGTCTCAAAATGAAAAATAAGGACCTGCACCTGAAGTTGTCCTCTGAGCTACACCCAAGGTTGCCCTTTGACCTCTATGCGTGTGTGCATACTTAACACATTTGAAAACACACACACACACACACACACACAAAGATTTAAGTTGTAGTGTATAGAAACCCTTTAAGTCGGCAATTGCTACAGTTAAACCTGAGAATCGCCACGATTATCGGATTACAGCAAGCTTTCTTCAGTACTGACCAGGAAGATAAACACTGGCCAGGTCTATACCTGGGATTCCCAAAGAAATGGCCCCGGTTTTAGGTCAGTTGGATGCTTGTAAAAGCAAATTCCCATAAGGCTATGGGACTTCCTGCCTTCATCCAATCAGGGGTAAGCATATATCCCAACCTATTTCCTGCCAATGTATCTTGTATCTTCTGCCTCTGTGTTATCAAGTACTTCCTGTGCAGATGGGGCAGCCAACCTTGTTTACTGAATTGAAAACACGTGACTTGTTATCTCACAAGACCCGCAGCCCAGCATTCCAGGAAGTTATCTGTCCTTGGGCAAGTACGGCTTCCAAGTTAACCTTAGCCCTTAGTCTGCTGCTGTCAATTAGAGAGAGAAAAGATGCTCTCCGTGGTCACATAATAACAAGTTACTTAAGAATGGGGTACACGTGCTTATGTTATTCCCACTATTAGAGGGAGGAAAACTCCAACAGCTTCCTAAAATGTTCCTTCAGACATTATTGGCAGCATTTCTCCCACTGCTGTGTGTGATGCAGGGCTTTAGAAGACAACATATGTTAACTCTGCTTTTAAAAAACAATATTATACCCTTGTTGGGCTTGGATACAGTTTGAGGATGTTCCTCAAAGTTTCAAGTACCAAGAGGCTGGTCTCCAGTATGGCAGTAAGAAGAAAGGGAAGGATCTTTAAGAGATGGGATGCCATAGAAGGCAACCAGGTCATGGGGCGGGATGGGGGAACCGCCATCATAGGAAGGGCTTAACGCGGTTCTCTCAGGACCCTGGTAAGTTCCTGCCAAGAACTAGTTGGCTTCAAGGTGCAAGTTTGGGCACTGCCTGTCTTCCGACCCTACCTTGTTAGGAAGGGCTCTTCCCATTGTGTTCCTTCCATTTTCAGTGAAGGCTTTGCTGGGGTGAACCAGTGCATGGAACTACCCAATTTGTTCAAAAGCATGAATTAAATAAACCACTTTGTACCTTAATAAAATGTCTGGCCTCTGGTATTTGCTACAACAACTAAAAGTGACCTAGATCTTTCTTTATCAAGAATCAGAAGAATTCGCCTGAGGACGACAAGTGTCTTCCACCCCTCCCCCACTGCACTTGCCCTACCCTGTCTCTGATCACTATTGCAGACCACCTCTGCCCCTCCAGTCTCTCTTTCGCTTCAATCAAGACAGTTTCATCTTATTTTTACAATTGCATTGGCACAGTTGTACAAGGTTGCATGCAGTCAATGTGATATTGTAACTTCATCAAACAATAACAGTGGTTTTCTTCTTTGGGTTCTTTCTTGACAGCACAAACTTAAATTATACATTTCTTGGCTAAAGTGTACAAAAGGGCGAGCCTTTGTTTCTCCTGCCAAAATACTCATTCCTTGCATAGAGCAAATAGAATCACGCATCTTCCACCCATTCTTCTTAGAAGAAAGCTCACAGTCACGTAGCTTCCGCTGCCGTGCACGGAGCTGTCCAGATAATCCACGGTTGCTCAAGCAAGTGAGAGCCAGCGGAAATGCTTTCTGGCAAAGGAGTTAATTGAAGCAATGCTTCTGGGGCTAGAAATGGTTTGGGGGTTGAGAGCTCTCACAGAGGCCCTATGTTCAGTCCCAAGCATCCATGCTGGATGCCTCACAACCACCTGTAATTCCAGCTCCTAGGAATCTGATGCCTCCCTTCTGGCCACTAACGGTACTGCAGGCACATGAAGCACATACACATAATTAAAAACAATAAAAATTGCTGGGCGGTGGTGGCGCACACCTTTAATCCCAGCACTCAGGAGACAGAGGCAGGTGGATCTCTGTGAATTGGAGGCCAGCCTGGTCTACAAGAGCTAGTTCCAGGACAGGCTCCAAAGCTACAGAGAAACCCTGTCTCGAAAAACAAACAAAACAATAAAAATAAATCTAAAAACCTGGTTTCAAAGTTTTCCTATGGTGACTAATTGTCTGCTGGCATTATCTTAGAATTAAGAAGACCACTGTTCCCAACCATGATATAACCCCTCCAGACCCAAACTTCACTGCACACACTTCTTGAGGGACACTAGGACCCAACTCCTACTGGAGCACACATGATTGACAAACTGGTAAAAAGTACAGTCTAATCATTTTACAACTTACAAGTTTTCCATGCAAGAGTGTTCAACCTTCACATGGCCAAGGATGTCTTCAACTGATGCCCAATACAGACCCTAGACTCACTTTAAACATTATGAGATTTTTTTTTTTTTGGTGATTATTTTTTCAGCAACTTGTTCTCAAGTGTGAACTCTCCAGATGACATTGATGCATGGGTGATGTCAGAAGGTTGGGCATGCCTTCAAGCTAGCAATTAAAATTCCACATATGTTTGTAGAGAATTCACCAACACACATCTGAGCAAGACACAGATATCCCAAGTCAGAGGCCCAGGAACCTCTCTAACTGCACATGCCTGTGCTTCTGTGCGGAGACTGATTTTACATAGATACACACAACCACATTCAGACAGTTGAAAGCAGTGGGGAGGCTGAGTGAGAAGGTGGTCAATAGGACAACAGCATGGGGAAAGGAAAAGGGTAAAGAAGAAAAGAGATGTACCCAAGATCCAGCTCATTCAGAAACAAGTTTTCTTCATGATGTCCAGCACTGTACATGATGAATACAAACTGTCTTTGATAATCTAAAGAAAATGCCATACATTAGGGTCTACAGACATTTTGTTTCTCTGACAAAGTAGCCCTAGGGAAGTAGCCCAGGTTAGCTTTGAACTCACAACCTGACTCAAGCCTTCCCTGTGTCTGGGATTCCTGGTGTGCTGTGAGCAATCACATTCATACTCAGTCATAAAATGCAAGGGAAGCATTCCAAAAGCACACTGGTAACTATGAGAATTATAAAATGTACAAAAGACATAAATGCCCCGTCATCACCAGGAGGGAGGAATGTCCTGGGGCAAAAACCCAGTGGTTACTTTTGAAACGAAAATTCAATTCAATTTGAGGGAAACCCTGCCTGCCTACATTCCTTCAATTCCAACCCTCCAGTGTCCCAGGAGAGCTAGGTGAGCCTTCAAGGCTAGGTAGGGCCGTTAGAGTCCTATAGAATCAGTATGCTGGCTTCCGCCAAAGCACTCATAGGCTCAGAAAAAAACATACTTTTTCTCTTTATAACGTTTTTGTTTCTCATGAGAAATTTAGGCCAACGAGCAAGCAAGGCAAGAGCAAAATTCTGAAGGTGGCCAAGTGTGACTGGACCTGTCTCTGTGTCTGACTATCCTCCTTTCAGTAAACATCTTGGCCCACTGCCAAGCACTGGGTGCTAGCGTTTCCTGACCCCTCTCCCCCCAACAGGGACAGACTGTTTAGTATAGCAAGAGTTAGAGATCAAGGACTCTGCCTCTCTTGCCATCCATCTACTGCTGGAGTAACGTGAGATGAGACCTGCACAAATAAAGGCTGCTGTCTTCACATGAGGTCCCAAGTCTCCTGACTGAGTGGTGAGGAACTGGATAGGCTTTTCCCACCCACTTAAGGCTGGTTGGTCTCTGGGAGTTATTGCTACGGGCTGCACCTTGTACCTCACCCAGCCTCTGCCTCCAGCGTTCCTTCTCACCCCCCCCCAACCGATTTCCTCAATGTTTCCAGTCATGGACTCATAACCCGTGTGTAAGACCTGTCAGGATGAAACCCCTTCGCCACCAGTCAGGAGCAACAATTAGCAGCAAAGAAGTGTGTGTGTGTGTGTGTGTGTGTGTGTGTGTGTGTGTGTGTGCATGTGTGTGAGTAAGTGTGCATGTGAATACACATGAGTGTGCATGTGCGTGCGTGTGTGTGTTCATGTGTGTATGTACATGTGTGTGTGAATGTGTGCAGTGGATTCACATGTTTGTGTGCAGGGGTTAGACAGAGGAGGAAGGACATCAAGTGTCCTGCTTTCTCACCCTCTACCTTGATTCCCTTGAGTCGGGGTCTTGCACTGAACCTGGAGCAAGGATGGGGCCAGCAAGCTCCTGGGGGTTACAGGTTCACAGTGCCATATGCACTGACACAGCAGGCTTCGCAGGGTGCGAGAATGGGAATTCGTGCCATCATGTTTGTGCAGCAAGCGCTCTCTCTCCAGCCCCAGCATTAGACAAAGTCTCAGGGGATTATTCCAGAACTCTAGAGCAATGTGTTATTGCTTCTGGGACTCTGAGGTCAAAACCTCTTAACAGAACCATTTTCATTATTATACCAAAAAACTTAAAAAGTTCTCTGGTAAAGCACTTCTCTTGCTTGAAATAATGGCCTCCTGGATAGAATAAAAGATCTCTGTGTAAAATGTGTGCACGAGGACTGGCAAGGTGGCTCAGAGGACAAAGGTACTTGCCCTCAAGCACAAAGACCCAAGTTCTATTTCTGAAATTCACAAGGCAGAAGGAAAAAAACCCATATCCACAGGCAGTCCACTGACCTGCACATACACATCATGGCACACATAAACACACACACGATAAATAATAAATGTGATACCTTTTAGTGTGATCATGAAATTAAATAGGTAGGTCATATGGAACTATCTTTAAAAGATTTGTCTACTAAGCGATGACGGCCCAGCACTCACTGGGTTGCATACATGATCTTTTGTGATCAGTGAAAATTAAACTACACAATAGCATGTGGGTTCCATCAAACCTTCCAAAGAGAGATTATGTCATAGGAACTGCGCAAGCCTGGCACGGAATTTGTGCAAACCACAGTTAGTTAGCGCTCCTTCTCTTACGGTCGGTAGCTTTTGTCATCTTGCCAGTGCCTGTTAAGTTGTGACTCAGAACTATACCCTAACCCACTCCAGCTTCCAAAGTGAGGACACTCAGACTTTGAGGAACACAGAGGACACAGCGACCCACAGCCTTTGTCTCCCTACAGCTATTTCCTGAGCTCAGAACTGTAGCTGCCTGGCTAGCCCGCAGCATGGGGCAGCCCTGCAGTGAGGCAGCTTAGAGAGATCAAGGCACCATCACACAGTGAAAGAGAATGCACGGACACCCTACCCTGGCAGAGGAAAGGGTGTTGTTTGCAAAGCCCCCTGTGGGGTGGCCCAGGTGAAATGAAAGGGCTCAGGAGACCTTTGGCAGCTACCCTGGAAAAAATGCCTGTGTTTCTGCAAATAAATCCTGCGGGTGTAGAAAGACTGGGTTTGCCTGGTGTTTGTGCAAACAACACCCAGTGCTTACTGGTGTTGGTGAGAGGAGCCCGAGTCCCGGCAACTACAGCAACAGATGTCTTGTCCTTGGTGTGACTTTCGGCCTATCTGGAAACGATTCCCCAAAACCAATGTTCTTACTTCCAGTTATTCCCAGCTGGAAAGTCTTTGCTAACCATTTACAAAAGAAAATGTTTCATCCATCTCCCTCCATGGCTGAGCAAGTGACATAGTAATTAGACCAAAGCCTCAGAGCCTGGTGCCGTGTGTGTGAGAAGAGGAGTCCAAACCTTCCAAAAAACCCATGAAGAATGCACGGGCTATCAGTTGAACACAGCAGCGCCGCCTGCTGTCCCCTGTCTTCCCTCCACTCGGGATCCAGCCATCCATGCCATGCATGCCATACCTGCATATATGAAGCGTCCTTGTAAGGTAAGTGAATTCATAAGCAAAGAGGAGAGAAATTATAATCTACCAAAAGGTAAGAAATGTTAGTTCTGTGTTGCAGTGCTTGGCTAATGTACCAGAGGTCCCAGGTTTGATCCCTGGGAACACACACACATACACACACACACATATTTATGAAATTTTGATAGAACCAAGGGCCATAGAAGAAATGATCAAAGTTATCCAAGAAACAAATAAACAACTACAAAAAAAAAAACCACCCAATATCTACTCATACTCTCCAAAAGCACTTGGTCTCTAAAGATTTACGAGTGAGTGTAGCCAAGTATTCAAAATAATCATATTACATCTTATTCATGTGTTCTATGCACAGATGTTCAGCTCTCTCTTGCAAAGCTCATGTTCAAGAACACAAATGGAAAAGACAAGCAGAATCATCCCAGCGAGTGTAGAACAAAGAGCGTGCCACAGACAAGTGGAGTTCAAGGAAGGCCTGGACTTGTTGCCATGTAAGGACACAGGAAGAAATGACGGTGGAGGTCTGTGTATCTTGTGGGAACTGCGAGCTCACTCAAGTGCCATCTGCTGTCCCCTGTTCCTGTCACGAAGCAGACTTTGCCCTTTGACATATCAGTTTGCCGCATTGCCTAACTCCGAAGTCACCTTTCACTTCTGTCTTCTTGGAACTTGAAGGCTTAGGACAAAGCCAGGTTCACCTGGAACAAATTCCAGCCTTTCCTTCAATTATTAAACAGAGAAGAAGAAGAAAGAAGTCTGGGGTTGGGGGTCGGCCCGGCCGACAGAGGGCTTACACAAAGCCCTGGGTTCCAGGTTCAGAAACACGTAAAACTGGTATCGCACCCGTATCACACCAGCACTTGGGTTGTAGAGGTGAGCAAACCAGGACTACAACACCAGCTGGGGCTATTTGAGAGTCTGTAGCAAATAAAACAAGAAGTCTAGAATAAGCAGTATGCTAATTAAAGACAAATTACCTATTCTATACCAAAGCAACCCCAGCATTTTTATTTTTGAAATGTTGACTTCTAGTTACAGTCTATTTCTTTAAGTCTGGCAAGGGAAGAGGGAGATGCTAGGCTATGGAGAAGTCCGTCCCAAATAGCACTCTCTCCGGGAGACACAGTGTGCTTGCCAGAGTCCCCAGCATGCAGAATAACATCGTGGCAAAAGGAACATGTGAAGTATTCATCTTATTTTATTTTATCTTTGATATAGAGACTCCTGTACCCCAGGTTGGCTTCGAACTTGCTAAACAGCTGGGGTTGGCCACAAACTCCAACCACCTTCCCTCTACCTTCCAAATGCTAGGATAGCACATGTGTATGTCTTGGTATGAGACCTGCTTCATGTCTTTTTATCTTTATCATGTGTGTGTATGTGCTCTTGTGGTGGAGGGGTGGAAGATAGGCATGTGGAGGTCAGAGGACAACCCCATAGGGTCGGTTCTCACCTTCTATCTCCAGGGACCAAACCCATATTTCTAGGTTTGCACTACAAGTCTCTTTACCCACTGAGACATATCACCGGCCCTATCTTTGAGTTTTTAATTTTAGCAACTATCTTATTAGTGAGATAAGGTCTCACTATTGTAGCCCAGGTTGGCTTAGAATTCACTATCCTGCCTCAGGCTTCCCAGTGTTGGGATAACAGGTGTGTGCCCCCAAACCTGACTTACTTGTAGCTACTTTAGTCTTAACTTCCTAAACACAAATGAAGTGGAACAACACACAACTCAACAACGGTACTCTCTCCTCCGCTCCTCCATCCTCGAGCTGGGACTCCAGAAGTGAAAGAAACCCCAGGCTAGACTTGAAACTCACATAAGTCAACAGCGGTAAAAAGACCTGAGGGGACACTTTTTCCATTTGACATAGGTAAATATTTCTAAATAGGTGCAGCATCAGCTTGGCAGGGCATGAACTAGATGTCTCTGTCCAACTGTTCTAGGGATAAGCAAGATGAGATGGAACCACCAATCACAGAAGAGCCTGGCACGAGCCTAGATGTGCTGGACTCATCTCTGTCGATGCCTCATCTAGAGGTTAATTTCCTGCACAGATCTGCACATGAGTACTCAGGCATGCCAGACCTGTATTCGTGGGACTACTAAAATGTTACTTACTTTCACCCTATAGCTCAACCGAATCTCTACCTCAAACTCCTTTTCGGGATTTGTGCATTCGCAGTGTGTGTGTGTGTGTGTGTGTGTGTGTGTGTGTGTGTGTGTGTGTGGTGTGACACGGGTGCACATGAACTTGCCTATAGAAGCCAGAGGACAACCACAGATGCCCTCCTCAGAAGCCCGCCCGCTTCCTTGAGACAGTGTCTCTCATTGGCTCAGAGCTCATCTGTTAAGCTAGTAGACAGCTGGCCAGTGAGCACCAGGGACCCTCCTCCCTCTGCCTTCCTAATGGCATTATAAGCAACTGCTACCGCACCTGACATATGTACTAGGGTTCTGGGGATCAAACTCGGGTCCTCTTTACCAACTAAGTTTCTCCCTAGCTTCTGACCTGGGACTCTCATGTCTTCCGTGGGTCCTTGCCCTCTCCCTGAGGTGAAGAATGTCATATTCCCTGGTAATGAGAATGCAGGACCCTTTCCTCCGATGACTTGGTGGCTGAGGTTCTGCCGTTTGTTTTCTGTAGCCATTAGGGGACTTTATAATTTCTGTAACGTTTAGGGTTTTACCAGCAAGCAAACATGCCACTTCCTAACACGGAGCATATAAGGAGACAAAGGGGGACACAAACCATGTGCCTTCGGAGAGGAATCGAGCTCCTCCCTGAGATGGAGCCACCCGTCAGTGTGTTCAGCGCGTTGTCTCTGCGCTTCTGTTCCCAGAGGGAGGGAGATGCCCTCGTGGTCCCTGTGCTATGGGCTATAAGCTCAGGCTGCATCAGAAGCAGCCACTGCTTCTAAGTCAGGGTTTACCTCACCAGATGCCGTGTATTCCTTGAGCTGAGGAATGAGTAGAATGTGCAGTGGGATGTGCCAGGGGTAGCCTGTGCTCAACAGGGAGAAGTCAGAGAGAAAGAATCAGCACTCACAGTGAGCAAGGGAAGGCATGCTGGTCCCAAAGCACAGTCACGAACGTCAGTGCCACCAGTGGTGCCTGTGGTCTTCGTTTTCCTCAGCTTAACAGACCAAAGGAGCCTCTGTGGAGCTCCCAGTGAGGAACAGGCAGACACCGAATGAATGAGCTGAGCATGTACCTTGTCCTCCAGCAGTGTGTGTACACACACGTGTGTCAGAAATGGAAGGGACTGTCACACATGTACATACACAGGCACACTCACACATACATATACATTCATACACACATACACATTCATATACACACATACACATTCATATACACACAGGCACATTAACACACACGTATACACAGACAACATACATACACATTCATATATACACAGACACATACGCGCATGGTCACACAAATATACATATGTATGCACACATGAACATATATACACAGACACTCACATGAATATAAACTTACATACACACAGACACATATATATGCATACACACATTCAAGCACATACACATACTTATACACACATGTGCACATACACATACTTATACACACATGTGCACACACACACATACACACACACCTGCTGCTTTTAGATTTTTGTTTTGATCCATAGAATGATGGGTTTCAGGCACAGATAAGGGAGACGTGTTATGCTGTGAGGAAAGTTTACTCTGAACAAACCACAGTTCAAGGGTGATTAAAAAAGAAACAAACTAACAAAATAGATGGTACAAGGCCTGGGGGTGTAGCTCATGGTTGAACACTTAACACATCCAAGACACTGGGTTCTGTCCCCCAAACAGTAAAATAAATATATGTGTAACATATGTACACATATATACATATATGTGTATGTACATGTGTATGTCTATGATGACACATACATGTTCTTGTGCATTTGGGTAGATGGCCAAGCAGGAGAATGGGGGATGGTGAGGAAGGCAGCGAAACTGAATGTTTCCCTATCAGAAACGTGCCCCAGAGAAAGTGTGCAAAGGAACATGACTGAAAGACAGGAAATCTCATCACCCATGCCCCCACCTTCCCTGACCTCTCACCCTGAGCCCCAGGAAGGGAAAATCAATGTGCCCCAAAGAGCAGGAGCCCAGGTCTGGGGCTGGAATTTGACCCACGCAGAGTGTTTGCTGATCCAGAGATGGGATCTGTTCAATGAGCTCATCCTTATCTTGAGAGGAGCCTGGGGAGCTTGGACGAAGGCAAAGCCACGCTTGATTCAATGAAAATTTGTCAGCCATGTTTGTCCCCACCACACACCTGATCACAGAGGGACCATCATCCTGCACGACTTCAAAGACTGTTTCCTGAAATGTCAACAGGTTGGCAGTTAGACACTGAGAGAAAACCAAACTTTATCCCCAAATGTCTTCCCCTTCCCTCTCTGTGGCTCTGAAGCCTCTACCCCCTCCCACCCTTTGCAAATATTGACAGAGTTCAAGGGCAGTGGTCTAAGGTCTAACTTCAGAGTCAGCATGAGGTGAAATACTTAAGATGGTGCAATCCCTGCTAGTGAAGAACACACTGAACCCCAAGGCCAGTTACAGGCGATTCCTGTCCCCTGACCCAGCTGATATTTGTTTTATCAAGTCAGGGGCTATTCTTGTCACCATTGTTAATCTTCCTCTCACCAGATCTGTGCTGGCCGAGGGCATGCACTTGAGGTATGCTAGGAGAATGGAGGGCTGTGTTGTGGGAAAGAATTTTTGCTAATTCTGTCTGCCCACAGCTCCCTCAGCCCTGTTCATCTGATCTTAACTCACCAAGCAAAACTGAAAAAGTCCAGAAAGGGTGGTGATCTGGTTCTAGAACATAGATTTGGGGGAGAACAGCATTGTCTGTTGACCATGGGTCCTCTTTCTCTTGGGAACAACTTGATTTGTCCATGGGTAAAGTCTTGATGGAATATTTTTGCCTGCAAGAAGTCCATGGCCACATGGCTCCTTTAGCTCGTGGCAGCTCATTTTTTGGCTTCCATGTGACACAGCTCTTGTCTGAAGGATTCTTGGGAGACCTAGGTCTCTGGTAGCTTAAGCAGGGAGGAAGAATGAGGTGGCACTGCTGACCCATGCCTGGGCTTGTCATAAACAGCTCTGGATCACTCCCACCTTCCTGAGCCTCGGCATCTTTGTGTGTGGAAATAATCGTAGCAATGTTCTCCTTGCAAGACTGTTAGGGGGATTAAACATGGCATTGTATCTGAAAGCATTCGGCACACTGCCTGCTGCTTCAAATGGGATTAATACCTTTTAACCTCCTTCCTTCCGCTCAGCCACTCCAGCTGCTGGCGTATCCCCTTTCTCCGCTGCACACATTTGACACAGTGGAACCAAGCCAGTTGCACTGGAGGGGATGCTGTTCTCATAAGAGTGAATCAAGGAAAGATGAGGCTCAGTCTGCTCAGAGCAGCAGTGCTGAACCGGGACCATGTGAACCCCACACTTGCTGGAAAGAACGTAAATCTACACATCACCTTGAGGCTGTGTGGTGCTTCCCAGAGAGAGAAAGACAAGGAACTAAAACAGGAGAAAGGCAAGAGAGAGGGGCCAAATCTCAAGAGAGAGACTTTGCTTGGTGAGGATTTGGGGGAAAAAATCTGATAACCACAGCAACCACCATATACTTCTTTTGAATATAAATTTATAACCATGTTGTCCAATGGACTAGCAGATCTGGATAGGCTGGGCAAAGGAGAGGAGGCATTCCTCTGGACTCATAGCCACACTGCTGTGGTCAATTGAGAGTCATGTCCCCAATATGCCTTGGTGAACTACGGAGGATCTCGGGCATATTCTCCCTTGAGCATCCCGACAAGGCTGGAACCCACCAAGCTCCATCCTCTTCTGGAACATGCTCAGCTCTCAAAGGTGCCTCCAAACGGCCTGCTCCGTGACTTCAGATAAAGGGACTGTGCACAGTGTTGTATTGGGAACTTTCCTGTAGGTGCGAAAAACTATCAGCACCAAGGTAACTGAGAAATGAGAGGGTTTCTTTGGCCTTCTGGTTACAGCGGTATAGGAGCCCATTACCATCATGGTGGGGAAGCAGCCAGATGTGAGCAGCTGGGGGCTCACATCTTGAACCACAAGCAGGAAGCAGAGAGAGAGTTCTAGGAATGGTATGAGATTTTGACACCTCAAAGCCCATACCAATGACATACTTCCTCCAGTAAGATCACACCCCCTAAACCTACCCAAATAGTCGTATCAGTTGGGGACCAAGTGTTCAAATGACTGAGACTACAGGGACATTTCTCGCTCAAACTATCATAAATGTAGACAGTGAAAGTCAATGTTCAAAGATGTTGACGGCAGTGGGTACCTGTGGTGGTTTGAAAGAAAATGGCCCGCAAAGGGAGTGGCACTATTAGGAGCTGTGGCTTTGTTGGAGTAGAGAAGGCCTTGTTGGAAGAAAGACAGCGGGCGTTGCTAATTGCAATATACTTTCAGGCTGCTTCTCCTCCCTGTAAGCAGGTTTCTTCAGCAGGTTCCCCAAGGCTCTGCCACCCCTGCCATCCTGAAATAGCTGGAATGATAGAAAGACGGAGTAGCCTTATGAAGACACAGTTACAGCACTAATTAGGTAGCAGCAGCATGGAGGGCTAGGGCAGGGTCCTCCGGATGGCGGTATGTGCTTTGAATCGGTGTCCAATATATGGTACTGTTTCTCCCAGAGCCAGGATCCACGGGTCCAGGAATCAAAGGGTAGAAAGACAAACCATTCCACTTTCAATCACCCCTAGTGACCCACTAGGGGAGTTTTGCCTCCTGTTCCCACAACCCTCAAATCTGCTGGCCTAGAAATTTTGGTTCCAGAGGGGGTGTGCCCCTTTCAGGAGCCATAGCAAACACCCCATTGAACTGGAAGCTCAGACATCCCCCTGGACACTTTGGGTTTCTTAAACCAACAGGCCAAGAAAGGAATAGTAATAATTAGGAAGGGGGATAGGTCCAGATTACCAAGGGGAAACCGGATTTCTTCTCCACAATGGGGGTAAGAAGGATTATCCTTTTAGGTGTCTCTCGGTGCTACTGCACGCTGTGATTGAGGCTAATGGGATCTACAAGAACCTAATCCCAGCAGGCTGACAAAGGGCACAGACCCGTGAGGAATGAACGTATGGGTCACTCTTCCGGGAAAAGAGCCAAGACCTGCTGAGGTGCTTGCAGAGGGGGAGGAAGAACAGAATGGGCAGTGGAGGAAGGTACTTCTAAATGCCATCTAAGGCCACTTCCTTTTGCCTGGAAGTCAAGATGTAGGACACTGGATGACTTCTCTAGCACCATGTCTGCCTGAATGCCACCGTGTTGCACCATGATGATAATGGTGCAAGCCACCATTACCTGAAAATGCAAGCCACCCCAGTTACACGTTTGTCCTTTATAAGAGTTGCCGCGGTCGTCACGTCTCTTCACAGCAATAGAAACCCTGACTAAGATAGTGTTTCCATGCCCAATGCAGGGATTCTCCATGTGTCCCAACTGGGGAAGATAAGTAACAATAAACAATGCAACATTGAGGATGTATCTATGTTTGGTTTTAGAAAACTGACACGCCAACCTTATAAAGAAACGACCGATTCGCCTTGTCTGAATCTGGCTTGTATTTATCCACGTGGTTCTCTCCAGGATTGCCATAAGGAGAACACAGGAAGAAATGAGAAAGGACCCTATGAGATAGTTGCTAAATATTCAAAGATTTCACATGTACCTACGTGTTAGTAATGAGCATCTAGAATATATAGTAGAAATGAAATAGGACTCAGACATATAAATATGAGGACCAGAGACCTAAAACCCTGTTGCAAAAGCACAAGGAAGCATTTACAAATACGGGCAAGACTGACAACAACAGTAACCACCGCGCGCTGTGGTCTTTCAGTGAGCCAGGACGTCCTCTAAGACTTTAACGTCAATAGTTTCTTTGGTGTCCTCGGAACTGTCACAGGTGGTTAAAATTATACTCTCACTTTCTTCATAATAAGGGAAGCTAAGGCACATCAAGGCAAGGTAACTTCTTGACTGGGGAGACTCAGAATGATAAGTATATTTCTCTTCCCTAATTTATTCAATTGCATTACCTTGAAAATTAATGCAATAAATTTGCTGTATAAATTAATGCGACCTCAATCAGATTTCATAGAATGGTTCGTGGAACCCTGCAGACCACGTTAAAGTTTACCAAGAAGAGGAAAAGGCTTTCATGGGAAGCCACAGCAAAGCTAGAGGGCATATCAGCTGATGAAATATTAGAATTAAACCACTACAATTTATTGAAATGATTGCCATTAAAGTTCAGTACAGTTGTCTGACACTTAGAACCTCACAACAGAGGCTGGGACACAGAGGACACTTGGTAAAGGCACATTTTGATCTCTTTTCCCTATGGTTTTCTCCTAAAGATATACAAACAAAACATGAAGCTACCGTCATTATTAAAATAAAGACTGAGAAAGAACATTTTAGAAGCATATTTGAAAACCCAGGAAAGGCACAGACAGGCACAGTAACTTAATCAATGCTAACAACTGCTTCCAGGTCAGGGTAAGATGAACCACTCAGCAAGGAATATGAGGTAAATCTGCTCATGAGACGAAGACAATTTCTAGGCTTAGCGGCACATGGCTGGACTCAGAGCTTTGCTGCCTCAGACAAAAGGATTGAGTTTGTGGTTAGCCCAGGCTATACAATTGGATCCTCAAAGAACAAAAACAGCTAACCACAATAAGAAAAATCAATTAAAAACACAAAGTTAGATCCCTACTGTGTGACATATGTAAAAATGAGTTCTTGATAAAAGGTTGAAAATGTGTGTGTGTGTGCATGCGTGCACACACACACACACATTGCAAGGGAGAGGGATGCTTGTTCGTTGGCCACCTGGCTAGCTTAGCCCCAAAATAACCACACAGAAACTGTATTCATTAAAACACTGCTTGGCCCACTAGCTCTAACTTCTAATTGGCTAACTCTTACATCTCAGTTTAACCCATTTCTATTAATCTGTATATTGCCATGTGGCAGTGGCTTACTGGGAAAGATTCAGTACATCTGTCTCTGACGACACCATCTTGTCTCTCTCCTACTCCACCCTTCTTCCTCCCAGCGTTCAGTTCTGTCTCCCCCGCCTACCTAAGTTCTGCACTATCAACTAGGCCAAGGTAGTTTCTTTATTAACCAATGAAAGCAACACAAAGACAGAAGGCCCTCCTACACCACACACACACCTGAAAAACTGATTTAATGTGTAGTCTAGAAAACACTTCAAACACAACAAGATCCAGAAGCCACAGACAGCAGTAAATTGAAAGACAGTCACTGCCTCAGTTACTTCTTCATGACTGTGGCGATTTTGGCTCCTGCTGTGAGTATTCCACCCATCATCATGGGAAAGGGGCAGCCATAGGGGTGACCCTAGCTGTGACTGTGGGGGTGTGAGGCAGCTGGTCACACTGTACCCACAGTTCAGAAGCAGACAGACAATAGCAGTATGTCACTGAGTTTCCCATCTTCATTCAGTTCGGAACCCCCATGCCAGGGACCTTCCCTCCTCAGCTCAGCCTCTCTAGAAAAGTCCTCACAGAGATGCTGGGATGTGCGCCTCCCAGGCGTTTCTAAATCCGGTCAAGTTGAGGATGAAGATGAGACATTGCAGTTACATAAAGCTGCATCTCAGCAAAGACAGCAATGGGAGGGGGGGGCAGTCAGACAGAAGGCAGGAAGAAAGCACACTTCACATGAACACAGACCATTCATTCCCTTCGCCTTTTAACCACCCTGTGGTCTTACATAAAGCCATCTGAAAGGCAATCAAAGTAGGGCCACGTGATGGTTAAATAAAGGTACGGTATAAATGGTCAAAGCAAATGACCAAAGCACACTGGGAAGCATGCTTACCTTCATAATCAGAGAAGCACTAGCTACAATACGATGTCATTTTTGGCCAATGAGATTAGAGAAGTAGAAAACATTGTTATCCAGATTTGACCAGGGCATGGGGACATGCCTACTGTAGCTAGATTGTAGACAGTTCTTTCCTTTTTTAATGAGAACAAATTGGCAGTGCCAAATTTTTATATATCACAATTATTTTATTTTATTTTATTTTAAAAAAAGAGAACAAACTATCTTTTTCATTATATATACCAATCCAAGTTCTCACTCCCTCTCCTCCTCCCATTTCCTCCACTTTCCCCTCCCACCCCCCATCCACTCCACAGAGAGGGTAAGACACATTGCTTTGGGGAAGGTCCAAGGCCCTCGAATATGGAGTAAGGGGAACACTCATCCATTACTGGTGGAAATGCAAATTTTTACAACCACTTTGGAAATCAGTATGGTGGTTTCTCAGAAAATTGGGAATCAATCCAGCAATACCACTCTTGGGCATATACCCAAAAGATGCTCAATCATACTACAAAAGCATTTGTTCAACTATGTTTATAGCAGCATTATTTGTAATAGCCAAAACCTGGAAACAACCTAGATGCCCCTCAACTGAAGTATGAATAAAGAAAGTGTGGAATATATACACATTAGAGTACTACTCAGAGGTTAAAAAAAAATGACATCTTGAAATTTGCATGCAAATGGATGGAGCTAGAAAACACTCTCCTGAGTGAGGTAACCCAGACCCAAAAGATGAATATGGTATGTACTCACTCATAAGTAGATACTAGCTATAAACAAAGGATATTGAGCCTATAGTTCTAAGAGAAGCTAAGTAACAAGGTGAACCCTAAGGAAAACATTTATAGATCCACCTGGAAAGTCAAAATAGACAAGATCTCCTGACAAAATTGGGAGCATGGTGGGTGGAGGAAAAGGAAGAGTGGAAGAGGAAGAGGAAGATGAAGGGAGAAGGGAAGGGGGGAGGAGAACTTGAGGGAACAGGATAGTCAAGATGGAGGAAGGACAGAGATGAGAGAAAGGAAAGAGACATCCTGGTTGAGGGAGCCATTATAGAACTAGCAAGAAAACCTGGCTATAGAGAAACTCATAGGAACCCCCACAATAACCCCAGCTAAGACCCTAAGCAGTAGAGGAGAGGGGGCTGCCCTGGCTTTGCCCTGTATTCGGTGCAATTCTATGTCTGCTACATGGAAGCATTCAGAAGGCACACACAATATTCAAGAAGCGCCATTCAAACATTGCTTTCAAATGCAGAAATTTGTCCATCAGCAGACAGACAATCAAACACATTGTGCGACTTCCTTATTTGGGAGATCAATGGATGGTGTCTGCAGTGAGCTGGGCCCTTCTTTCTAATGGCAATAAAGAAAGATAGATAAAGCAAATTATTAACTGAAAAGCTGCCTGGGAGCAGAATAATGTAGTAAGACATGTTGTTGATCCCTGAATTCAATCTTCCCTGCACCGACAGTTCTGGCACTCATGTGTCATGAACAGTGTTTTGTGGGTCTGGGCACCAGTTTCTTCTTAGCAGAACCTGGAACAATGGCATGCCTTGCAATCGATGCAGTTGAGTGATGAGACACGGTCATCATATGACCCCAATCTGTTCATTCTCATACTAAACAAACTAACTCACCGGGTACTTCTCTGAAGCCTCCCCATGCCCTGGTGCAGGTGATGGCAGAGGCTGAAGAGAAGAACTCTGTCCTTTCCTCTGTAGGAGCCGCCTGGTCTGGCCATTCTAGGATTTGACTCATACGCTCACGTCAAGGCTTATCTACCAGATCCATGCAGGTCCCCAGCATGAACGGAATGAAGTGTTTCTCGTCTGCAATGCAAGGTAGACCACCTCCACATCCCAACTAAGACCAGACGGAGACAGCAAGATGAAGAGACTTGCCATCTGGGTACTCAGGTAGAGAGAGTGCCCAGTCTTGTAGTCTGAGGCATCACTCTCTATGGGGAGAGGTGTGCCTCAGCGGGGCCACCTGTCTTTAGCATCCTCCCATACCGTTAAGAGTCACTGAGAACAGAAACCTGATTAGAGACCCAAAGCTTATCCTATCTTCCTAGATCCCAACTGGTCCTGAGGAGGAGAGAGCCCCTTCAGCCACCATCTGTAACAGGGACTACCTAGCTGGTTGCATAGTAACCAGAACATATTGGAACATCTGTACAAGAGTCAGGCAGCTCAGAAACACAGGTGGTAGAGGGTAGCAGATTAGTGGCAGCTCAGTAGAACCATTGCAAGACATGCATTTGCTTATTGAGTATATACATACTTAGCTCGTCTCAGGTCCCCAGGATTCAACTGAGTCCAAGAAGAATCAGGACCTGAACCCAGGCTGCATGCATAGTCTACAAAACTGTTAATGCATCTCAAGGGACTTTGTCCATGGTGTGTGCTTATCTGTCTCTCAAGCGAAACTGTAATCTCCCTGTGGGCAGTGACCAGGCAAGTGTGACTCTCCTCAGCCAGAGTAGAAGTGGCGTATCTCAGAGTCCTGGAAGACACCGGTTCACATGAACTGTGTGTAGGAGCCTCAGCACGATCCTGAATACATTGCTGTCTAGAAATTAGTAATGCAACTTCTCAAATGGCAACTGAAAGCTGTCTGAGGAGGGGACAAGGAGCCCCAGCCACAGTGAAACTGCGCTTCACTCTTCCTACCATTCCTTCAGTCGGCTTTTGTTCTAACCTCGGAAACAGCGGAAATGCTTCTTACCCTCACCAAGGCTCAACTCTTCAGGAAGAAAATGGTTATTCATAAGAAATTAATGATTTGCACAGTCCAAGGCATCTGTCATTGGGGACAGAGCAGAGGCTCGGGAAGGAAAGAACAGAGGGAAAAGAGACCCTGAGCACACAGGACCAGGCAAGCATCCCTGGGGAGATGACCAACACTGACTTCTAAAGAATGAATACGTGTCTAGCTGCCAGAAAGCAGAGAAACAAATCTAGACTGATGTGTGAGGGTTCTGGGTCTGTGTAGAGGTTTGAGGGACTGAAGGAAAATTCTGGAGATATGGAGCCCAAGGTATGGGGGTGGTTCTGGGAGAGGCTGGGGTGATTCGGAGGGAAAACAGCAGACTGTCTCAGAGGAAGGTGAGTTACATTCAAAGAAAAGAGAAGAGAAATCTACAAACCCCACATCTGCAGAGCGCTTCATCTCAGGCAACGACACCTTCCCCCCAAAATGACTTGTGTCATCATCTATACATCCTCTGGTCCAGGCTGGGAGCCCGCAAGCCCTGATCTTATTTCATGGGTCCCATGACTCGTCTGAATTCCCTGGCTTTTAATTGCCCTTCCTTCATCGCAACAACACACCCTTTTCTCCACATTGGCTACTGTTCCTGTCCACCCCCTCTCACAGCTACAGAGACAGCAAACCACTGCATCAGCTTTCCTACCTGCCTCTTCCTATCCTACCTCAATAAGGCTTCGCGCGATTTTTCTAAGGTTTTAATATGAAATGCCAATCCATTTATTTACAGTTTGGTCGTTTACCATTGCTCCAGGATAAAGTCCACAGGCTTTGGGGCCATCTGCTCTACTCCTGCTCTAGGGGCTGTTCCTGCTGGCCTCTGAAACACCCACTGTGTGCTGCTGGCCTCTGAAACACCCACTGTGTGCTGCTGGCCTCTGAAACACCCACTGTGTGCTGCTGGCCTCTGAAACACCCACTGTGTGCTGCTGGCCTCTGAAACACCCACTGTGTGCTGCTGGCCTCTGAAACACCCACTGTGTGCTGCTGGCCTCTGAAACACCCACTGTGTGCTGCTGGCCTCTGAAACACCTACTGTGTGCTGCTGGAAGTGATTGATCATTCTGGACCATATCTTTCATCATGGTGCCGCCCAGATGAAGAAGACTATTCTGAGGGTCCCTGTCACTGCAGTAATACAACTAAGTCTCTCGGATAATGGACTGGACCCCACTTTCCCTTCAGCCTTGCTTCCTGTGCTCCCGCCCTCTGTGCTCACTCTTGCCTTTGTGTAGTATTATACAGCACTGAGTTGATTGGGATTCATCCATTGGTTGGATGCCTTAGGACATTTGCATACACAACCCCTGCTCTTGGGTGCCTTTCTTTCTCAATTTGTTGCTATGCCTTTTGGTAACTCTTCAGAGGACCTAGAACACAACAACCCAGGAGGAATGTCTGCAATGGGTGACAGTGACTGTGCTCATTCTGAAAAACTGACCCGTGATGTAGTCCAACGGAACAAAGATGAAAACCATAAAACGTCAGAGGTATAAAATAAGAAAGTAGAAACCGGAAGTGTAAACAAGACAAATCAGAAGCTGTGTGGCTGGCTTGGAGCGGAATTGGGTCAAGTTAGGATAGGAACTTGAGGGTTCCAAGAAGGCGTCTTCAGAAAGGAAAACAAAAGAGACTCACACATGGGCTCTGCAGAGTGAGTAAGAAGCTGGAAGAGATTGTTGAAATGGTAATACAATTATGTCATCTTTCTCATTATAAAAAAATAAATCAAATAGAAACTCCAAGAGAATAAGAAATAAACCAAACAAAGAAAACCAAACAAAGACACTAAGAGTGAAAAAGACAGATCCTAAACTGTAACCAGGCTTTATAGTATTGAATTACATTATTGAATCATAAGAGAGCATGTATGCATTTTAGAAAAACATTTGCCTTGCAAACACTCTACCAAAAGAAAGCTGGGGTCATGATTCTCCTGTTTGGGAAGGAGTATTTACAGCAGTGGCTCCTGTGTGTCACAACCCTGTTTGGGTCAGAATGACCCTTTCACAAGGGTCCCATATAAGATATCCTACATATTAGATATTTGCATTATGATTCATAACAGTAGCAAAATTATACTAATGAAGTATTGATGAAATAATTTTATGGTTGGGGGTCACCACAACATGCGGAGCTGTATTAAAGGGTCTCAGCATCAGGAAGGCTGAGAACCACTAGTTTAAAGAATCGTGTTAGCCGGGTAGGGTAGTGCGGACTATCATTCAAGCACTCAGGTGACTGAGGCAGAAGGGTTGTGAGTTTGAGGACAGTCAGCCACATAGAGTTCTGAGCCATCCTGGGCTACAGAATGAGAGTCTGTGTCAAAAGGAGAAAAAGAAATCTTTCAATATTAACAATTAAGTCATTTATCCTGGAAGTGGTACAGGGGCCATGTGAGAAAATACACAGGATAAAGGAAGGTGACTTGTTCCGTACAATGCTGAGCCTGAAACAGCACATGAGCTATGACAGGTGGTCTATTTAATGGATGACTTTGACCCAGAAGAGAAGAAACACACCTCCCGCCTACTGGCTTAGAAGCACCAGAAGTCAGAATTATAACAGCCTAAGTTGTTTCCGGTTACCTCACCACTGAGAATCAACACAGGGGCCTGACGGAGAGGACACAAAGATGGTTCCAGGGAAGTGAATAAGCCATCGTCATTAGCAATGATAAAGCAAAGGATGGGGGGCCAGCATCAGGAGATGGCTGCTGTCCTCACCCGAGCAGTCAAGTCTCAGGATGGAGGAAACAGAACAAAAGCAGAGATTTGATGGGGATATCTGGCGATATCGGCAGTGGCAAAGGAGACCAGTGGAAAGAGTCCGGGCACCCAGGGCAGCCAGCAGCTCCCCTGACCTGCACACAACCCCCTGGCGAGCTTATTCCAGACTACATGCTGACAGCTCCCCAGCATGCTGCTCCAGCTGGATGAACCCCCAGACTCTCGCATCCAGCTGTCTAGTCAACATTTCCATGTGGACGCCGACAGCACATTTCATTCACGTTTAACAATCCCCAGCCTGAACTTCCAGTGTTTCTGTGTCCAAGTCCACAGAACACTTCTCTCACTCAATAAACTCAGTTCTAGCCTTTTAGCTCCGGACGTCCAAACCTTTGAACAAAGTCTTTGCTTTTGCTTTTTCTCTCACATTCCACAGCTGACTGGTTTGTTAATCGTCTATACACTAGCATTCAAAACCCATTGAGAAACCGGAACCTTCTACGTCGCCACAGACCCCCAGCCGTGATTTTTCCACCCGAGCTTCCTATGTCTCATCTTGTTCTCGCTCTCCATGTTTGCTCAACACAGTAGCTGGGTTGATCCTGTTCTAGATGGGTCTGCAGTGCCCTCCTAAAGCTCACGTGTTGAAGAACGGCCTGTGGCTGATGGCGGTGTTGGAAAGTGGAGTCTTAGAGGAGGGGTCTAGTGTCAGGAGGTGAGTCACTGGGGGGAGACCCTTCAACAGGATATTGCAATAACAACCCCTTCCTGTCTCTCTTTTCCCTTCCAGTTGTCATAGCATGACCAGCTTACTCTACTGTGCTCACCTTCCCAGGTACCTCTTCCTTACTGCAGGTCCCAAGCAGCACCTTTGAATCGTGGGTAAAAATGAACCTTTTCTCCTTATACATGACTCACCTCAAATGCTTTGTTAGAACAGCAGCAAGTTAACAAACACAGATTCACATAAAATGCAGAACGGGGCTGGCAAGATGGCTCCACAGGTAAAGACACTTGCTGTCAAGCCTGCCCACCTGAGTTCAATCCCGGGGACCCACACAGTGGAAGAAGGGATTCTTCTGTAAGCTGTCGGCTGACCTTCACATGGACACCATGGCACATGACGAACCCACACACACCCGAGTAAATAAAAAAGAATAAACATTTTTAAAAACATAAAACCATGCTATTTTCTCTGCTCAGAACTTTTCTTTCTTTCCGCCATATGAGTCCTTGAGATGCTCAGTCACCAGGCTGGGTGGTGAGCATCTTGACCCACTGAGCCATCCATCTCACTGGCCCTGTTTTCTCTCTTGGCTTAGCAGCAGACATATCATGAGTCTATTTGTTCATCAGTCATCTGCCTTCGTGAAGATAAAAGTTCCATGGTGGTAGAAGCATCGTCCTCTTAGTTACTGCTGCATCCCTGGAACTCAGAAGAACGTCTCTTCTAACGAGGGGACTCAGGAAATATTTCTGAATCGTACACCAAGCACAACTTGTCAAAAATATGGGACAGAGGAGATGTCTCAGTGGGTAAAGGGCTTGCTGTACAGGCATGAAGATATATTCAGATCCCCAATACCTACAAGCATGTGTGTGTAGGTGTGCACACATGCACATACACATACACACCACCACAAAATAAGGCTACTCAAGAATTGAGGCTGTCACCTAAATTAGTGAAATTACCATTTTATTGTTGTGTTTGCCTGTATATTTGTGCTCCTTTGAGATAAGGTCTTAGCATGAAAACTGAGACTACCTTCAAAGTCATGATCCTAATTGCTGGGGTTACAGGCATGCACCATCTCACCCAGACAAATCTCCGTTCTTGATTCTGAAAATCAACAGGCAATGTCTGTCACTTCCAGACATATCTAACAGCATTGAGACTTGATCAAAGGATGCATGTCCAGGGCAGAGGAGACATTGTTGTCATTCCTGTTTTGGTTTTGTTTTTTTAAAACATATTTTCTTGATTACATTTTTATTTCATTTTTGTAGCACCTTCCCTGAATCTCATCCAAGAGAAATCCCGGTGCTACCTCTGCTTCCTGCTGAGCGACATTGCTGTTCCTCTGTCTTATTTTCATGTGGGAATCCTTGTCATCAGAGCACCCCAGATGGGAAAATCATGCTTCCATTTACTACAGAGTCCCCATCAGGTAACATCCCTAACCTCAGTCAAGACCTATAAAGTCGGGGTCACAATGCTGCCCATAGTGCTGGATAGTCTTTGTCAATTCATAGGAAGCTAGGGTCACCTACAAATAAGGAACCTCAGTTGAGGAAATGCCCTCATAAGCTGGGCTGGCAGGCAAGTCCATCAGGCATTTTCTTGATTAATGACCGATATGATACGGGAGGACCAGGTCCACTGGAGGCAGTGCCCTGGGCGGGTAGTTCTAGCTCACACCTCTGTGCTTGACAAGTCCAAGCCAAAGACTTCTGGACAGCAGAGACTGTGTGCCGTCCACAGTGGCTGCTACAGCACATGAGCCCTGACTGTATCTTCTGTCCATCGGTTCGAATCAATGAAAAACAGAACACAAAGGGCTGGAAAGATGGATTGGTTGGTAGAGAGCTTTCTATACAAAGATGGGGGTTTGTGTTTGGTACCCAATGCTCATATGAGAGCCAAGCACAGGGATGTACACCTACAATCCTAGTGCTGGGAAGAGGAGGCAGGAGGATTCTTTGCACACACTGCCCAGCAATCTAGCCAAATTGGCCAGCTCTGGTTTCAGCAAGAGATCCTCTCTCAAAAGTCAAGGTAGAAAGTGATTGATGGAAAAAGCCAATGTCCATTTCTGGCTCCCATGTGTAGCGGCAGGCCACTTGTTCTTCCTGGCCACCCGGCTAGCTCAGCCCGGAAATAATCACACAGAAAACTGTATTAATTAAATCACTGCTTGGCCCATTAGCTCTAGCTTCTTATTAGCTAACTCTTATATTAATTTAACTCATTTCTATTAATCTATATATCGCCATGTGGCTGTGGCTTACCGGGTAAAGTTCCCAGCATCTGTGTCCGGTGGCTCCATGGTTTCTCTCTGACTCTGCCCTTCTTTCTCCCAGCATTCAGCCTAGCTTTCCCTGCCTACCTAAGTTCCACCTTGCTATAGGTCCAAAGCAGTTTCTTTATTCATTCATGGTAATCACAGCACACAGAAGAGACTCCCACATCACCCATGTACAGGTAAGCACACACACTCATGAGCACAAACCCCCATTTGGAGAAGCACAGTGTGGAACCCAGGTATATCTTTGAGTCCAGAGCCAAGTCTGAGCCTGGCAGCACATTCTTAAAAATTCTCTTGAAGCAAACAATTAAGAGCCCCTTAAGCCCACCCACAACCTCTGAGTGAAACACTACATGACAGAGTAAAACCTTAAAGCCAGCAGCATCTAAAGCATACGCTGTCCCCATCTCTGCTTCCTTCATTGAAGAAACTGGAACTCATCTACTCACACGTCCACGGCAAAGCTCCTCAAATCCTTACGTGCTCACACATCTTCCTGCCCTCCCCAGCCTCTCACAGGCTGAGATAATAAGAAAAAAAAAACAGAAAGCATAGAATTTGACCAGGCCAGGCACTGTCTTAGCATCTCAGTATTTATCAACCCACTACATCTTCACAGACCTGTAGGATGAAGGCTGCTGATGGAGCCATTCACAAGGACATGGAGGACAAAAGAAGTTATCTACCTGAGGTCATATGATTAGTAAGTGATGAAATGGCTACAACCCCAGGCTCGCTCCAGAACTCATGTTTCTAAGGCTTACCCTGCCTGTTCTGGGAAGTCCTTGGGTTTCTCTTCTGTTCTCTAACATGCACCCATTGCCTAGATCTTCCGCATTCAAACAGAGCCCAAGAACTGCATCTGGATGCAAAAAGCACCCCATGTTAGAACCCAAGGGAAGAAGGGAATGTGTGAATGTCTACAGTAGCCATTTTACTAGAAAAGCAGTCATAAGGGATGCCCTGGCATGGATAAGAGACAGATCTGGAGGGCAACAATGTTACCACGGGCAGAGGGAGGGTGCAAAGGGAAGGGAAACCTTCCCTGGGTGAGATGTTCCTAACCACCTGTACACATTCTTCCTTAGAGAGCCATTCTACACAGCTGTCATTGTTCACATGAAAGGTCCCTGAGGCATTGTTCCAAAGGTCTGGAAGATAGCTCAGTTGGTGACGTGTCATGCAAGCATGAGGACCTGGGGTCAATCCTGGAAACATGAAGAAGCTGAGCACAGAGGCACACTTATACCCCCAGCACTGGAGAAGCAGAGACAGGCTGGTCCCTGAGATTCACTGACCAGTCAGTCTAGCCTACGTGGCGAAC
Organism: Ondatra zibethicus; assembly: GCA_004026605.1. Taxonomy (NCBI): domain Eukaryota; kingdom Metazoa; phylum Chordata; class Mammalia; order Rodentia; family Cricetidae; genus Ondatra; species Ondatra zibethicus. The sequence goes on from PVIU01000676.1 coordinate 258,816, forward strand.
TCTTGACCCCACTAAGAGCTACTGTCTCAAAAGACAAGATGGACAGCTGCTGAGGAATGACACCCAGTGTTGGCCTCTGGCCTCCACATGTACCCACTCACACATGAACACACACACACACATGTACAGGCATACATACACACATACCACACATGCATGCACACACACATGTGCACATATGCATGCACATACACACACACACAAATGCACATGTATGTGTGCACACACAAAGACGGGGACCCCTATGTGCAGACACAGCTCTACTCTGCTCGACCTGGACAGTCAGCAGGCTCAAGTGGGTTCAGTGTTTCCATTTCCTGGTACATATATTTTGTATAGTCTTCTTACTTTGATTAAAGATCATGCCTGTGGCTATGCCACATTATACAGTAAAAGCAAAAGTATTTGAAGATATAAAATTAAGGACTTTAAGGAAGCTATGAGTTAACCAAAATAGATACTATCAGCCAGGCGGTGGTGGCACACACCTTTAATCCCAGCACTCAGGAGGCAGAGGCAGGGGGATCTCTTTGAGTTCGAGACCATCCTGGTCTACAAGAGCTAGTTCCAGGACAGGCTCCAAAGCCACAGAGAAACCCTGTCTCGAAAAAACCAAAATAATAATAATAATAATAATAATAATAGACAGTATCTTGAGCATTCCTTGCCTGATTGCATAAACAGGTGAGTGAGCCCTTGTAGGTCTTGACAAGGCAACCCTGTTGGAAACTGTAAGGATACGGCCACTGGGCAGCAACCAGGAAGCAACCTCTGAGCACTGAAACTGGTCCCTTGCTACCAGCCAACCAGAAAACAGCTATGTTAGTCCTGCATCCAGAAGGAACTGGGTTCTGCCAACAATTGGATAACTTGGACGGTGAGCCTGCAGCCCTGGCTAACACCTTTACCTCATCCCATGAAACCTTGGGAACCAGACTCCTGCTCCCAGGAGAATGCTGTTGTTTTACATCATTAAACCCATGCTAATTTGTTACAAAGACATAGAAAAGTAATAGGAGCTGTGGTATTCACCGAGGCATTGTGGGTGCCAAGCAGCTGCCCTGGTGAAGAATCCCTGAGCTAACAGGGTTCCAGCTCAGAAAATCTCATCCCAGGAGACATGAAGGTGCCTGAACAGCAAAATTCTAACCAAAGGATGAGGGTATGTTATGATTTGGGTATCAAATGTCCCCAAGGGTCATGGATTAACAGTGTGGTTCCCCAGCCGGTATCATTAGGCAGGGTAATCAGATCATGAGGAAGCTAGTTTTATCAGTGGATCAACCCACTGATGAGTTCACAGCTGAATGGCTTATTAGGAGGCAGGGATGGGCTGGAGGGAGTGGGTCATGTCAAGGTCCTTTCTTCCCTCTCTTGCTGCTTCCTGGCTGCCTTGGGGGAGCAACTTCCTTCCACCACGCCGCTTTGCCTTAATGCTGCCACTTTGTCTCAGGCTTAAACACCCTGGAGCCAAACCGCCTGAAGCTGGGCCAAAGCAACTCTTTCCAACCTGAACTTTCACATGGTGGAAGACTAGGGAGCCCCAGGGCTATAGCCTAGAGGCCGGTAGCAACCAAGGATTTGGATGTGCCTTGGGCTAGAGTTACCCAAACCTTTGGGGGAAAGAGAATGAAGAAGAGAAAACTCAAGCATGCTGAGAAGGTCCGTGATCTGTCCGCAGCATGGTGAGCTGTATGGAAGCCACACGGGATCAGAGAAGGAGAAACTGCCTTTGTGTGCCGTTGCTGTGGACTCTGGAAGAGGCCAGGTCTGGGTTCCAATCCACCCTCCCATCTTTTGCTCTTAGATACAGAACACAGTACCCGTGGCTTAGGTGTAGTGATCCGTGAGTAAAGCCTTTGTGTCCAGCTTGGAGAGAAATGCTTCAGCAAAGCCCTTGCTACATTGGGGTTAATCAGCAGAGGCTGAGAAATCGTTTGGAGACCGTTTAAACCTTGAAGAAATGTCTTTCTGGAGAGTCTGCACTTGGTGCTACGTGAGAGCTTGCCGCTGTACCGACCTTGGTCCTAAGACACTCCTGGCAGGCCTGGAGTTCTTAAGCAAGCCACAATGAAAAGGGACTGAGCTGTGTGGGGGCTGTCTGCTCTCATGGGCAGCGAGAGCAAAATGACTTTGGTAGCTGGAACCTTTCCCAGCCCCCATTAACCTTGTGCGTGCTTGAATAAAGTAACTGGGGAGCTAGAGGGGTGTCGGTCTTTACCAAGAAGGCTGTACCCCTCTGCTCATTTGGAAAATGAAGGCTTAGCATCTAGGTGAGCTTCTCTCTCTACTGTGGCACCTATGACCCAACATCAAACCATACGCAGGTTCATTACAGCTGAAATAGGTTTCAAAATCTCTCCATCAATATTATTAAAGAGGTGCGCCAGTGGTTACAACGCAGAGACTACACCGGTGTGGTGCCCGATCTCAGAGGATACATCTGCAACATAACCCTCTACCTAAGGTTCGGGGAAATCACTGGAGGAAGAAAGGAAAGATGGAAAGAAGTAGAGGCCCTGGATGCCTTCTGATAGATGTGTTCCCTAGACATGACAGGGACACCCACCCATAGACGCTCAACAATATGGTTGCCTGGACAAGACCAGCACAACAACGCCAGCTGACACGCCAATGCAGATGGGAAATGGAAGGGAAGGGTAAGAGGACGTAGCTACAGCGCTCATGTATGAAGTTCTTAAAAAATAAAACAATTTTTTAAAAGAAAACACAAAACGCTTCATTACTAGGTTGCTAAGGCAATATATCTTAGTATAAAACCAGGTGTTTGACAAATATATAGTAAGTGGCAGTTATTACTATATGAGAGTAAAATAATATAGATTGATTTTCTATATATATATAACTATATGCCAAACTTGCAATGGTTTAAAGAATGTATCTTTAAGAGTGCGCCAAAGAAAGGACCAGGCACAGATGACAGAGCCCGCGTCACAGCCAACGTCCTACCCACTTGCATCTCTGCACACGAACCTGTCTTGTTTCACACAGCTCTCTAATGGCCCCAATTCCATAGTAGACAGACAGAGTTTCTGCCAACCACTAAGGCACAGCCAGTTGCCATGCTTCTGGGTTAACATAGCCTCTTCCGAAGCCGTTTTCTTTACCCAAAGGGACATCTGGGAGGTCTGTGTACCTCCTCAGGTCTTGGATACTTCCACTTAAATGTTCTCCCTCCGGGATCAGAGGAAAATATAGCAGCCTGGTCCTTCAGTCTCCCACACTCTAGCGCTGAGCGCATGCTCCATAAATCCTGAGCAGTTGGTGGGTTCATCGGCTAACGCCTGCCCCCCCACCAGCCATGTGCACACCTGACCAAGAGTTCTAAGTTGCTCAAGTGTCACCTCACAGTCTAACATCTATCCAGTCAAACCTGGGGTGCACACCACCATCTCCAAGACACATACATACGCCTCTTTAGGGACAGGATTTAGGAGTCCTCCTGGGATGTATGGTTCCTTATCCAATCCATTGTCCCCTCCAGCATTTTCTGTAGTGAGCTTGTGGCCATCATCGGCTGCAGCCCTGTCACTGGGACTCTGCCTGTGTCTTGAAGTTCACTAAACTGCTTCTCAAACCAGTGGATACCTACGTGCAGAAGACGTTCAGGTGGGAGCTGATCAGACACATCTGAGCCCATGCCCCACACAGTGCAGGGGGACAGCTGCGTGAAAGCGAAGCTTGTCATTAAGAGTCTATCTTAACTGGGCTGCTGCTGCCACCCTCTTGAAACCCTTATTAATTTAAGGGACCAGGGGTGCAGCTCAGTTAGCACAGGGCTTGCCTAGCATACACAGTACCTGAGTTCAATCCCCAGCACTGTATGAACCAGGTAGGTACATGCCTGGAATCCCAGCACTTGAGAGGTAGAAGGAGGAGGTTAAAAAGTTCAAGGCCAGTCTGGCTCAGTATGACTCTGTCAATAGGAGGGGCAGGGGAGAAAGGAAAAAAAAGGGGGAAGGAAGGGAAGGATAGAAGGGAGGAAAAGAGAAACAAAACAGCATTAATTTTTGAAGAGGGGCTTTGCATTCCTGTTTTGCATAAGGTCAAGCAAATGATGTCACTGATGCTCTCTGTGAGAGACAAAGAACCACATCCTCCATCTGCGGCATGGCTGGAGAACCACAATCCACCTTTCCTTTATTTATTTTTGTCATCAGCTAAGCAGACTCCAGGGGTTTGTTCTCATTGACTAGCACATCAGTATCACCTTCAACAGAGCTAGGTCGATCTGTTAGCCTACAGACCGATGGAGGTAACAAGAATGAAGGAGGTATTTTCTGGAGCTGGCCTGTCACCCCAGGGAGGCACCTAAAATGTCCTCTATGCCCCAAATCTACCTCCAGAGTGAACTCTACTCTCTACAGACTCCTCCTTCCCGGAAGAGCTCTGTGAAGGCCAGCGCTCCCCAGGATTTTCCTCCAATACATCTTGGCAGGGCAGCCCCTTCCTCGTCTCCTACTGCTCATCTGTGTGTGTTAAATATTGCTTGGCACACTGCAAGCTCTTCAAAACAAGAGACTTGGATTGTGGGAGGCAGGGGGTGGGCTCGTGAGTTGTTCAGGAATTGGGCTGTGCTGGCACGGCTGTTCCCACCCGCTAGATCCCTGCCCACAGTGCCACCATGACACACTCAGCCACACAAATATGCTGAAAAAGGAAAGTGAGAACATTTCCCAAGGGTTTTGGAAACAAAGCTGGATGGGTGGGCTGAAGAGACGGCTCAGAAGCAAAGAGCACTTGCTTCCCTTGACCTGAGTTCAGTTCCTGGCACCCACGTCAGGTGGTTCACAGCTGCCTGTAACTCTAGCTCCTGGGAATCCAACGCCCCCTTCTGGCCCTCGCTGGTACTTGCAGTTATGTGTATATACTTACAGAGAGCCATACACACAGGATTAAAAATAAATCTTTTTTAAAAATTAAAAAGAAAGAAACAAAGCTTGGTGACTTAGCTAGCCTTCAGTGTAGGTTCTGAAGGAGCTGGAGTGCCAGATAAATTTTCCCTCTAATTTCTGAGTCTTGTCCCCTTCCTTCAACACACAGCCATCAGCCAAGATCTGGGAAACACCCTGACCTTTCCACGCCCGAACCTCCAAAACCCTGTGTAAAGAAATGCGATGAGTGGATGGAGGCACAGCTAGGGCCACGTTCTTCTCACCCTTCAGTGAGCACGCATCCTGAGACCACAGCATCTCCCAGGGACTCTGGAATGAAGGGAGATGGATTTCCAACTCAGAACCACCAAGGTACAGGGCAATTTCCTTGATGGTGATGGTGACATGCTTAGGAACAGCACTTCAGATCACTCAAGACATTTGCTAACCCAGGATCTCATGGGGTCTTCATGACATGCATGAATACGAGCAGGGCTATTGTCACCCCACTTTACAAAAGAGGCAGCTTCACATGGTAACGCACATTTGGAGCCACGTCATAATCCTGGTCTCTATGTAAAAGGCTCACACCTCATGGGTGTAGCTCAGTGGTAGAGCACTGACTTAGGATGCTCAAGGCTCTGGGTTCGGCTCCAGCACCAGAAGAAAATAGAAAAGCAAGGCTTGAGTTCTCACAGCAAAGCATTAACGGTAGGTCTTTCCTGCCCAGACTATGCGGACACCCGCCGACCTTAACCTCCCCTGACACTGCCTGGGCCCAGACCTGCCTCCAACCCAAATGGCGAATGGCCACGCTGTAAAGGAAGTGGTGGCTGTTTGCTGAGCAAAGAGAGGTGTCTTTGAGATGGCAAGGGCAAGACCGGCCAGGGAGGTGGAGTAGGGAAGAGCAGAGAGAGGCCCTGATTAAAAAGGGAGTGCGGGATTATCCCAATTCTAGCACTGCTGCAAAATGGGAGAGTTACTGCCGCACAAAGGCCCCCTTGAACTGCCTGCCTTCCAAAAGCTCGCCTGCACTCTCCGCAGTTACTTGTGTATGGCAGAAGCAGCATCTTTGTATTATATGAACAGTCTGCTTCATAATCAAATACCATCTGTCGCTACAGCTGAACTTGTTTTCAACATCTGTGCGTTCTGGTCTTAACAAAGCTTTAAAAACTAATTCAAAAAGTTTCACAGATCACTGACTAAATATGTACATTGACCACCTTTCCAGGTTGGTGTGCCATGCCTCTCCTATAGGTGCCTCCCTCTGCCCCAGGAAGACCGAGGATGTGCACACTCGAAGGCTTTATTAAGCTTATTTCTTAATGGCCTCGGGTAGCCAAGTGCAAGAGAGGGACACTTGCTCACGCACCGGGAGGACCCATCATATTCTTTCTTGGTGCCAATACAGTCCCTTTCTGCCAATGAGAAACCTGTAAGTTGATCAGTTACCATACCCCAATTACTCAAAATGACACTACAGACCAAACGAGAACCAAGGGGAGAATCAACTGGATGGCTCGTACGCAGCTAAAGTGTGTCTGAGCAAATGGCGAAGCAGAGTCCTGAGAGCTCTCCGGGGGATAAGGGCGCTATTACTTTGCACGTGCTTCAGAAATGCGAAGTGTGTCTTTACAGAACTTTTAGCCAACCCCCTGGCAGATGTTGACCGCGTTTGCTTATGTATACATCAGTTGCAGAACACTAAAACAGAGATTGGAAATTTTAATTTAGTCGAGGCAGTTGGGCTAAAATGATGGCTTTTGTTGAAACCATTAAATAGAGCTGCCTAATGGAATACAGTACAGGGCTGGCAGACAGAACCCTGGTGGGAGGCTGCGGCTTCCAAGCTAAAGAGATGGAAGGCAGGGCCATGGGCCTCAGAGTATAGACAGCATGGCGTTCTGGACAGGGCTGGTAGGGCAGGCCAGGGGGAGAAGACAGAGGAGCTAGGAAACGGGGAGAGGGGCAACAGTGCCCAACATCACTGGTGTGTGTGTGTGTGTGTGTGTGTGTGTGTGTGTGTGTGTGTGTGTGTACGCACACTCATGCAAGCAAGAGGGGTAGGTTTTAAAGCAGGCAAAGGTTTTATTTTAGAAGCATCTCTTGAGTTTCAGCTGCACATTGGTAAGAACTGGCAAACTAACAGGGAAGGGTGGTACAACAGGAAGAGGTGCAGCCCTTGAAGGAGATGCCAGTTGAGAACAGGTCTCAGGGAAGGTGGTAGCCAGAGATGAGGCGCTGCCATGCTAACGAAGCTGGTGACCTATCCCACAGTGCCATTTGCTGAGGAAAGACGCTTGGCAGCTGCTTGAAAGCACTCCATCCTTAGGTGCACCCAGGCTGCTTCTGCTTCCCCAGGGAGGTAGGATCAGCAGAGGTAAAACCAAGACAGCCACCACATTGATGGAAACTCATTTTAGCATGGTGGAACTGGCCGATCATAGTTTGGGGGCCTGGCCATCGATTCCTGGCACAGTGTCGGATGTATGAAAAGCCACTGGGCTTTGTAATGGTTCCACTGTTTTGCTGTTTCGTCGGTAATTTTTACCATGTGATGATTTAATACTGCAGTCGTCATGCATGCTTACAGAGACACAAATGAGGCCGTTCTTTAGCGACCGTGGCTGTTATTAAGCGTCAACCATTTGCAGTATGTGAGCAGGTGAAACTGTCTTTGGTAAACAGCTGTTACCGGCGAGAACGACAGCACGCGGTGCGAGGTCCGGCCTCTATCCTGTTGGAAGGAGGGAGATGGAAGAGCAAGTGATTTGCACCAGGTGACTGCTCAAGTTCCCAAAGCTCACAGGTTCATGCCCCTAGAAGCAGACCTAACCCTCGTGACTTCTGGAACCCCAGTCCCTTACTGCTAGCTACAGGTCTGGCTGAGACTGACTGAGTAGGATAAAAAAAAAAGAGAATACAGAGATCTAGGGTGGGGTTGAGGAAGCCCGGTGTAGGGCCCCTGTGTGTGTGTGCGTGTGTGTATGTGTGTGTGTGTGTATAAGCCAGAGAGAGGACAACGGAGACTGCCCTTCCTCGGACGCTGTCCACCTTGTTTTTGAACCTCTCTCTGGCCTGGAAACCCCCAAGTCAGCTAGGCTAGCTGGCCAGTGGCTTAGGTAGTGTTTCTATAGCTGTACTAGAGCATTATAACCAAAAGCAACTTGGGGGAAGAGGATCTATTCCATACTACAGCTTGTAAGTCCATCACTAAAGAAAGCCATGACAGGAACTCAAGGCAGGGACCTGGAAGTGGGAACTGAAACAGAGACCATCATTGAAGAAGGCTGCTTACTGGCTTGCTTTCATGGCTTGTTCAGTCTGCTTTCTTACAGCATCCAGGACCACCAGCCCAGGGGTGGCACCGCCCACAAAAAAACTGGGTTCTCCTCCCACATCAATCATCAATCAAAAAAATGCACCACAGGCTTACCCAGGGGCCGCTCAGGTAAGGGCACTTTACACTTGTGGCTCCCTCGGATGACTCTAGCTTGTCTTAAATAGACATAAAGCCAGCTAGCGCAGCCAGCAAGCCCAGGGAGTCTGCCTGTCTCCCTCTCCCCAGGACTGGCATTGCAAAATGAAACACCACTCCCTGCTTTTTACGTAGGTTCTTCACGGGATCCGTCTTGAGTCTCCATGTTGGTGAGGTTAGCACAAAGGCAGCCCATCCAGGAGCTCTTACCTCACTCAAGTACCTCTGAGTCATTCCACCCTGTGGTGGCCATAGACAGTGCCTCCCTGGACCCAGAATTCACCTTCCCGGATGCCCCGCCTCCATTTCTTCCTTCCTAATGATGTCATGAATCATCTTGACCAGAAACCACAGACTTCTCCAGAAAGCCGAGCTTATGGTGGGTGGGCAAGTGTTTATCAAGGTGTCACCAGTCTCCTGGCCATACTTCTGTTGGTAAAAATGATTTCACTTGGGAATCTTGAGTTGGATTGCTGTCTATTCATGAGGCTCGTAGGAATTTTGTGATAAAATGGTGGTTCCCATGGTGGGGTGGGGGTTTCCAGATCATTCCAGTGCACTGGCCTCTTTGGTGTGCCAAGCTAGCTCAAGAAACCTGGCTTGACTTGAAGGAAATGTCTTTTGGTTCTGGGCAACCAGGACCCTGTTCCCACACTTCCGTCTACATCCCAAGTTCCGGGTCTACTGGCTCACTTCCTGTATCTTAAGTTATCCAGGATTTAGGAGCAGATTCCCTGTCCCAAACACACCAGCATTTCCTGTTCAGACATAAGGCTGTTAGTAAGAACAGCGACAGGCAGGGCTGAGCAAAATGCTGCTGCCATGTCTGGGGGTGATGGTGGTGGATGGAGGGGCAAGGAGAAAACTTTCTTTGTTTTGAAGGATTTTGTTTAAAAGGGGGAGGGCGTAGGGGGAGCACTTCAAGAGAGGGAGGGAAAGAAGGATGGAAGGGATGGGATACCAGGAAGGAAAGGACGGAGGGGAGGAGGGAGGGAGGGAGGGAGGGAGGGAGGGAGTTAGAGGAATTAGTTGCCTGAAATTCTTGTATGAGATGAAGCAGACCTTGGTGTTTCCTCCACCATCTGGGTTTGCAGTGTAGGCAGGCCCTTATTATCCAGCCCATCCCAAACAGGATTTTTCCTTAGCGGCAGGGTGTGCTGCTTCTGCCAGGGACAGGCTCAGACTCCTAAGTCATCATGTGAACCTGGCAGAAGCCCAGGGCTAAACCCTGAAAGTTGAGTGTCCTAGGAGACATTCCTACCTCTTCAAGGTGAGCATCCCTGTGACCCTGCCACTCTGTGACATCCATTCTGCACACAGATGTTTCGTGGACACGGGGAGTCACTAGCCGCTAAAAATTCTTCTGTAAACTTGAAATGTTCTTCACTCCAAGCTAGTAACCATAGCTCGGGAGGTCAAAAATTCTACAAGTCACTTGTAATGTTGATTAACCATAAATCTTTCATAATTACAAAAATGCATTCCTCTCTCGCAGTGAAGTAAGCAAAAGTCCCTTCGGTTTGGATAAGAAATATTGATGAACTGCTCTGGTAAATGTTGGAACACACAGAACTTCATTAGAATGTATTCAGTGGCAGTCATGGTAGGGAGGGCCAGGAAAGTTCTAGATGAGCAAGAAGGAGCATCGTCTTATCAGACACTGACTAAAATATATATATATATTCTGGTTCTCTGGTACGGAGTCTGTCGCCTACCTGTGTAATCAAGTTCTATCCATGTTTTCCTAGCAGGTCCTGTGAATATTCCTTTATACTGTGTGAACATGTCATTGTGATTGGTTTAATAAAGAAGCTGCCTGGCCTATAGCGAGGCAGGATAAGGTTAGGCGGGAGAACCAGATGAAGACCTGGGGAGAGAGGCGGACCCGAAGAGTTGCCAAGAGATGCAGAGGAAGCAGGAGGTGAACTTGCCCTACTGAGAAAAGGTACTGAGCCATGTGGCAGAGCATAGATAAGAAATATGGGCTAATTTAAATTATAAGAGCTGGTTAGTGACAAGCTTAAGCTATGGCTGAGCATTTCTAATTAATAATAAATCTCTGTGTGGTTATTTGAGAACTGGCTGCTGGGACAAAACAGTCCACCTACAAGTGCCTGTGAAATATTCACATCTGTCTCAATGGAAAGAGATGGGGAGAAGGGTAAGATCATGTCTAGAACACTAGTGTAGAGAAGGAAGGAATGTTCCAGTTAGGGACAGTGTGATATTTGTGTCTCCAGAAGAGAAAACATTAGGCTCAGGTTCAGAACCCAAACCACTTGGGGGGTGGGGAGAGGAAACTTGGACTCTGGCAGACACTGCCGATAGCCCTGCCGGGATGTGCGGGATGCGCGCAATGTCAGTCCCCCTGCGGTTTTCTAGTAGAATTTCCAAAATGAAGTCAAATGAAGGGCATTTGGAACACTGGTTTCCCAGGAGTCTCGGGGAATGGGGAATATTGCCCTTCCCCCCCCACACACACCGCCATTTTTACTCCTTTTATCTATATTTCCCATTAGCTTTAGAAAAGCCAAATTTGAACCAACTGCCAAAGCATCAAGGTGGATTTTCGCTTCAGGCTGCATTGTCTTGACGACACAGATGGGATGTAGATATGGCTTTTACAGATACATTTTTTATTGGTAAGTGCTGACAGCAGACTATGTGTACCATTTCCAGACATAAGATTTTTTGGGGGGGGGGCTTTTTTTGTGTGCTGTTTTGCTGTGGAGTCTCTGAGTATCCTACATTTCATCTTGCATGGAGTAACCAGAAGGCAGGATCATTTCTGTGCCCCGGAGTGTTACCTGCTCTAAGCACCATGGGCACAATCGTTGCTCTCCAGTAAATGCCGAGTTTCCTCAGTTATTACCCAGGCAGATTTCCCAACTGAATTAAACAAATCAACTGATCACTGATTTTGTAGATTTGAAGACCCTTCAACTTCAGTGAAGTTGGGTCCTACTGAACTAAACATGAAGAATGCTCTAGAGTCACCGCTAGATAAAGATTTAGAAAGAAGAGCAACATCCCACGAATATCTTTGAAGAGGTCATGTGTGGTGGTATTGTCACAAACAAAGCGTGCTTGAAGACCAGAGTGTGGAGCGAGCCACACTAATCGGTCATTGAGGCCAGGCAGCGATGGCATACACCTTTAATCTCAGCACTCGGGAGACAGAGGCAGATGGATCTTGTTCTGGGAATTCATTCTGCCAATAGATTTGGGGTACCGGCCCTAGGGTGTGGCTTCTTGTCTACAGACATGAGCTCATATAAGGGAGGAGGGAGGCAGTCACTTGCTCTTTTGCTCTCCCGTGGGCTTGGAAAGTAGGAGCAGAGAGCCCAACTGTGGCGGCACGGACCCTGTCCCGCATCAGTGCTCAACCCTGTTATACAGCTAAAACAATTCTTCTCAACCTCTCCCAGACTCTCGGGGATTCTTGCTACAGGATCCCTGTGAGTTCAAGACCACCCTGGGTTACGCAAGATTGAGCAATCAGACAAGCTCTGATGGCTCACACCTTTAACCCCAGGACTAGGGAGGTGGAGACAGGAAGGGATATGGCTGGGTGGAGAGAGGAAGATAAAGTGGGAGGAGACAGGAGCTCAGGATTCAGTCTGAGGTTTCCTATGGCACTCAATCTGAGGACTTGTAGAGACAGGAGACCCCATTCAGTCTGAGGATTTTGTAGAGGTAAGAACTCGTGGCTGCCGATCTGCTTCTCTGATCTTTCAGCTTTCACCCCCTAATATCTGACTCTAGGTTTTTATTACTAAGATCAATTGGAACTGGTGCTACAGTCCTATTAGGAATGGAGCACTTCTGCGGAGATCAAACTCTGGATAAATTGTGATTTTCCCCCAAAGTAGGGCTGAAAACCCCAGGAAAAGAGTGTACAAAGGAAGCCAGGCAGTGGTGGCACACACCTTTAATCCCAGCACTTGGGAGGCAGAGGCAGGTGGATCTTTGTTAGTTCGAGACCAGCCTTGTCTACAAGAGCTAGTTCCAGGACAGGCTCCAAAGCTACAGAGAAACCTTGTCTCAAAAAACCAAAAAAATAAAAAAGAAAGAAAGAAAAAAGAGTGTACACAGGAGGCACTTACCGTGTGAACACAGGAGGCACTGACTGCCTGAACAAAGAGCCCTGAAGACTGGACTCTAAAACGAAGCAGTGCTCACTAATGAAGTGGCTTTGTCCCCTTCAAGGTTGTCACTTCCTCAGCAGTGTAGTTTGCCTTGGGGATAATATTTCGTGTTTTTAAATTCATTTGTATGTTTATGTGCAGGGGTGGGAGTAGGTGCACGTGTGTGTGCGGATGTTCATACATGTGTGTGGACACACATGTGGATGTCATGGGTCATCCTCAGCCATCATCCCTCATGAGCTAGCCACCCTATGGGTGGGTTGGTTGGTTTGAAATGGAGCTCACTGTGCAACTCTGGCTGGCCACAAACTGATAGAGATCACCCACCTCGGCCTCCTAAATTCTGAGATTACAGGCACATGCTACCATGCCTGCCTGTGTCCACCTTTTCTTTTAGGGCTTGCTGCTTGCCACTGATGCTAAGCTGGCCAACCACTGAACCATAGGCCTCTTGCCACCCCCATCTTCTCAGAACTGAGGTTAGAGCTACACTCCATCACACTGGCTACTTATTCCTGAGTTCTGGGTATCAAACTCAGGTCTTCATGTTTGTACAGCAAGCTCTTGACTAAACCAGTTCTCACCCGCTTCCCATGTTTAAATGCTCACAAGAAAGGAGCGGAGACCTGCTGGAGTCCCTGGGAACTAAGTGGCCTGGCTTCATAGGGATATCCTTAAGGAATTTACCCATCTGCTACTGTTGCGCAAGATGCTGCTTTATTCCTTCAACAGTAGATGGAAGAAAGAGAAAGAAGAACACAAGCAGAAAGAGAGGGAGGGACAGGAGGAGTGAGGGAGATGGAGAATAACTGGAAACTCATCCATATTCAGGGCCGTCCATTCTTTCTCTGGTTTCAAAGACAGCCCCTCCAATCACCTTGCTTTCCGCTATGCTGAGCTGAATGCCATTTGAAGAGAAGCAGAAGGAGGACGTTGGCCTTGCTGACAAGACACAATGCAGCATCTGGGGTGCTCCTGGGAGACCTGCGGGCAGGCTAACCTGGCCTCACTATGCTGAGCTTGCAAAACCTAGAGGATGAGGTCACATTTGGCCATGACTATAAATAGACGCCGGGTGGCAACGAGAACCAAGAGGGAGCTCTGCCTGCGATGCACAGAATGACATCTGTGTACAAAGCCGGCGTGTGCAGCATCACCCGGTGTCAAGGAAAATGCAGTGAAGTGGGAGGCAATGCTGGTGTCCTTCTCCTTTCTCCTCTTGAACACATTTGATCTTAGGAAGACTTCCCTTGGATCCTAGCCTTGGGATGAGAAAAGTCACGGCAGAATCCCCCTGGCCTGGGAGTCTCCAAGAAAAATTGCCCACTACCCATTACAGAGAAAGGATACAACCCACACAATGACTTTTATAAGGGGGGGCAGCTTCATATCAAACATAGTTAGGCACAGAGATTCAATGTGGCGACTGACGCCTGCCCTCCTCAGAGTTGCTGATACGATACTGTACAAAAGTCTGAGGGCCTGCTTTTAGTTAACAACCTAGCAGAAATGAGTAGCAATGGAGCTGTCCCCCAATGCCCAGAATAGCCTGTAAAAACCAAGGTCTGACCATCAGTAGCCAGGCCCTGCTGTCACTGAGTCTCCAAGAAAGTCCACATTGGGGGGGAGTCAGGTTCTTCTGGTGCATAGCACGGAGACCCCACCAGAAGCCCAGCCTGTGTATCCCTGAGTCTCTGAACCCTCCCCAATCTAAACTGCAGAGTTAGCCCACACTGGCATGGAAACAGGAGTCCAAGGCCTGAGTGTTAACATTAATATCAGGCTCTGAGCAAATCCTGCCCAATCAGAAAATTCCAGAACAACTCTCAAAAGCTGCCATCTGGACCTGTGAGGGGTGTCATCCTCAGATTCTGCACAGTAGCCATGTTTGTCTTTGTACAGATTTCACACTCTGCCCCCTCCCCCTGCCACTTCACCCCTTCCCTCCGTCTGCCTTCTCTTCCTCCTCCCCACAGCTCTGTCATCTGAGAAGCCCCATCTTTCCTCCTCTTCATGTTTAATTTTTCATATCACTTGGGAACAGATCACATATTTGTTGTGACTTAACCTCCTCTGACTTGGAAGGAGCTGTCACCTTCCCCTCCTGCTCTGGCAGAATCTGCCAAGCCCAGAGTGTATGGGGGGGTGTTTCGTCATGATTCCTGAGCTCAGCCAGAAGAGACTGCCTCAGGATGCTACAGGTCCTCAAACTGCCTTGCACCCGTCACCTACCCACCGGGACTAGCTCTTAGGAGGGGTCAGGGCGAGTTGGACTGCATGGCAGGCCTCATAAACAACAGGACTCCTCCACTTCTCCCTTACTCCCTTGGAGTTAGAATGTTTGGATTTGACAAAATATGTATGCCCATGTTTGAGTCTCCCCAACATGCTAGGGGTGTGCAGGTGCTAGAAAAGGGACCTCTCTGCTGCCACCCATGCATGGTAGGAAATCCCGCCTGTAACAGTGCCTGCCATGACTCTTGTGGCTCCTTTAGGAGAAGGAATAGGCTCCATCTTCAAAACAGCGGAGAAGAGAAAGAGTCCAAATTATTAATGAAGGCCAATTCTCTGCTGAGATCTATTTCAGCCAGAGGTATCAAGGTATCCAAAGGGAGAAGTGAAACCATCCCTTGCCTGTCAACAGGTATTTATGAACACAGCCATGGGCAGAGATTTGCTGGGAAAACCAAAAGTTTAAGCCGCTCTCTACCTGATCCTTAGAAAGACTTGTATGGCAGGCACCTTGAACAAGTCAGCCCCACAGCCAAGGGGCCAGGACAAGCCATGTCACAGATGTGACTGTGCTCCTGGAGCACTCAAAGGAAAATGTGAGTGCTCACCAGGAATGGTTTGTCTCATCAGGCAAGTCAGAGCTTATGTGCTCTCTGTCTCTCTTTGCCCACCCTCCCTCTCTATCCCCCCCCTCTCTGAAGGTGAGGCCATAGGGACAGCAATCAGGAATTCTCTATACCATTGTTCTTTCAGGATACTCTCAACTCTGGTGGGTAAATGGTGGGCACGCATGCTACCACAGTCTCCTTGCGGTGGCCATATACACAGAATATTGTCTTTGGGGCATGGTTGCTTAATTGTATGGGAACACCAGGCACCTGGGTATGCCTCAACATTTTCATTTGCCGTTTGCTTACGCCTTTGAAATAAATGAATCCCCATCCCTCTTGATACCATGCTCCAGTTGAGTGTAGCTGGCATGGTTCAGCCATGTTCCTTTTTTGACTCATTCAAGGCAGAAGTCCATTATTTTGAAGTTTCTTCCTATCCTTACCGATTAGAGTTTGCCTACTTCCTTTATCCATGAATACCATTAATAAGAGTCAACCTTATTGCTGACTGTACAGATCTGAGCAAGAGGCTCTTTACTCATGGCTCCAGTCTTCCTTTCTCTAAAATGGGAGAACTATTAGCCGCTTTTCTACTCATACCCTATGGTTTTGTAAAAGCCAAGAATATTGGTTAATTTTCTCATTTCTGTGATCAACTCTTGAGAAGAAGCAACTTAACTTCAAGGCTATACACAGCCCACTATGCCGGGAAAGGCATGATCAAGGAAGGAGGAGATGGTTGGTCACTTGCACCTGCAGTCAGAAAGCAGAGAGAGATGCAGGCATCAACTTAGTGTGGTCCTGGATAGGGGCCCATGGAATGGTGTCACCCACATTCAGGTGAGCCTTCCTTGCTCAGATAGGCCTTAGAAACGCCCTAATAGACACAGCCAGAGGTCTGTTTCCATGGTGATTCTAAAGCCTCTAAAGCCAGTCAAGTTGACAATCATGATTAACCACCATATCAAGTAATAAAAAAATTGCATGAACACGTAGCATACATGTAGAGTACATGTTTTGTAAATAAGCATTTAATAAAGTTTTATAAATGCAAGCTTAGCTCTCACTGGGACTGCCCACGGGTGTTTTCTTTTTTCTGTGATAAGAAGAAGATCTTTTACCATTTTTGAGCCTTTGTGCAGTTCACCTATCAAGGCAGAAATTTGCTTTGAGATCTTGAGCGAAAGATATTGTCATAGTACAAATTACCATGATCTAATTAGGCCTGCCTCCATAAATCTGTCACTTGAAAGCCATTCAAGCCTGCTCGGCCCAGCCCTTGATTTAAACTGCTCCAGGAGTCTAGCCGAAGATATGTCCAGGATACAATCCAACACAATATTCTCCTCTCCTCCCACTGCTCCCTGGAGGATGGGCTGCTCACCAATTTTGGCCACCATAACAGTAATGTAGAAGAGAGATTCATTATAGTTTGGGCATAGATCTTAACCAGTGCCCACGCAACCTCATGACAACATTATTTAGCATTCAGACTGGATGCGAGCTCTTGTTGGGGAGAGACCGAAGATTAGCATGGCAAGGCTCTTGAAGCAAAGACAGGAAAAATGCACATTTTCTTCACTGAATGGACACGGGTAACCCGCATCCCTCAGCATGATGAAGTCTCTGCAATGACATAGAACACAAAACTCAGGCATTTAAAAAGTGCTGGTGCTTGCCAAATCAATAATACCCATTCCTGAGTGTGATGGTTGAAGCTGAAAGAGTTTTACAAAAGCAGATGCAATAGGTAAAACAGATTGCTTTCCTAGTGGGTGTGAGTATAGGGTGTTGGTGTGTGTGGAGCAGGGAAGTGTGTGTGTGTGTGTGTGTGTGTGTGTGTGTGTAGACCAGAGGTCAACCTTTGGTGTCTGTTGTTCCTGTGGTACCACTGACCTTGTCCTTGAGACAGTGGCTCACTAATCTGAAGCTCATAAATGAGGTTACGCTGGCGAGACAGAAAGCTGGGGCCATCGTCCTTTCTATCTCCCTAATGCTGGGATTACAGGCATACTCCGCCATGCCCAAAGTTCTTAGGTGGGGCATGAAGGTAAAACTGAGGTCTTCATGTGTACACACCAAGCATTTTATCAGCTGAGCTCTCTATTCTGCCAGAGGACATGTTTTTCAACTTCTCTTTGTGGCATATGGCTCTGAGGTTCTGGGAACCTGTGACTAACAATGTTCCAATACCATAGTATCTTTCCCCCAGGACTGAAGGAATGAGAACCTTTTCCCTATCCTGCTGCTCCTTTTTGTTTTTAGTTTGTTTGTTTGGTCTGTTTTTTGAGACAGAGTTTCTCTGTGTAACAGTCCTTTCTGTCCTGGGACTCCCTCTGTAGACCAGGCTGGCCTCGAACTCACAGAGATCCCCCTGCCTCTGCCTCCTGAGTGCTGGGATTAAAGGCGTGCGCCACCATCGTTCTTTTTTAAATACCCTCCCCCATTTCTGTTATTTCTGCTTCCCTACCCTTGCCCCACTATCCCAAAACACACATCCACACCTCTACCTTCCTATCTTTCTGTACCTTGTCCCAGGCTGTTTGGGTTTCAAGGAAATGCTGTGTGTGTTAAGCAAACAGAAAGATGGAGTTTATATCAGCAAAGTTTATTAAACGGCAAACAGGCTCACATTCTCATGAGCTGATTCCGGGCCGGGAGACTTCAACTCACCACCCGGAAGTTGACAAGATACGCCTCTTAGGGCTCTCCTCCATGAGCAGAGCCGGGAAGAAGGTAGAATTATCTGTAACTCTAGAGGATGAGGAGGCAACCGAGATGCAAAAATCCCAGGAGACCATCAGGCCACTTTGTCAGGGTCTGAGCGTGATGCCAGCGCCTCCCCCACCGCCTCCCTGCAGCTGGAAATAGACAGGAGGGAAGGCCAGAGCCTCTGAAAACTCCTAGGGGGTCCCCCGGGCCTTGTCCCCACCATGTGTGAAGGTTTTGCAAGCTTAGTTCTTGCTTCTAAGCAGCTGACAATAGGAAGATCCAGCGGGCTCTCATGCTAAGGGGCAGAGGCGATTAGTGAGGAGGAGGGCAGGGAGAAACAAGATCAGAGGAAAGGAGAGGAGAATTCACCCAGAAAGGGCCACTTAGCTTCCCCTTCCACAGGATTCAGATTAATGGGGAGGCGAGCGCCCACCCACATCAAGGAGACCCAAGCTTTGCAAGCGCCTAGCAGGAAAGAGACTGGAAGCCTGGCAGAGGAAAGGAGTCAAGTGAGCATTTTCAAAATAAAAGGCCCAAGAGGAGAACAGCGGAGGCGCTGGCCTTCAAGGTGGAGCAGCACTGTCGTGGACCACGCCACAGAGATGCTGGGAGAGGAAGAGGAGAAGGGAGAGGCCTTTCAAGTGTTAAGGGTTTTTTTTTTCTTTCTTTCTAAAAAAGAAAAAAAAAAGAAAGAAACATTTGAGAGACAGAGCTAAGGATTATTGCCATCTATTTTGGGAGACAATGCTGGTGTTATTGGATTCCAACCAGCGTGGCGGTGAAGCGATGGCAGCCCAGGGCATCCTGGGATCTCTGTGGCTAAGAGTGAGGCCTTCTGAGCTGAGCCCAGGAGTTGAGTACAACCGGACAAGGATGTGTGTACCAGGGCCCCTGCTGCCCTGCACCCTTGGCTAACTGTCCAAGATTGAGTTGGTGCTGCCATCTGGGACTATTCCTTGGCGATTTCTCCAGTCACAAGAGAAAAGGAGAAAAAGAAAACAAAATTTAAAAAAAAAAAAAACCTACCCTTCCTGAGGAACACCCTGGACTCAGTGCCAACCCAAGACAGCTGCTGATGTTGAACAACAATGTCAAGGACCTACTGTCCCTTCCTGCCCCTCCTCCTCCACCACAGAAGACTGTGAAAAAGCCAAGAGTTGGTGGGCAGCCAGCAAGGACTAAAGAACTTACAGCTGGCAAAACCACCTGTGCCTTGTCAAATTCCAGCCAAAACAATCCTTTCCCCAGAGGCTCTGGCTGAGGAGCAGGGAAAAGAATCTGATAATATGATGAGAGGCATGGGGGAGGAGAGAGAGAGAGAGAGAGAGAGAGAGAGAGAGAGAGAGAGAGAGAGAGAGAGAGAGAGATGCATCCACTAACCTTATCTAGCCAGTGAATTGAGAGATGGAGAGGATTTAGCAAGTTACACCAGGAGAGGTCTAAAACTCTAATGCTAAAGTCATTAGAAGAAAAGAGCGGCAACCCAGTCCAGTAGCCCGAGCTCCAAATCCTTCTCAACACCCGGCCAGGGCATCTGTGGCAACGTTCAATAGCAAAACCCAAGGCTAGCCAGTAGTTAAGCACATCCCACTTGCAGTATGCTCTGCAAATGCACGGTCACCTTAGGGACAATCGTTCAGAAGACAAAGTCCCAGGACTAGACTTCATAAAAGGCATGTAGACCACCATGATAAAGAAGACATCAGAGGACCAGGGAGAAATAAAGTCGTAACTGAGACGTATGCTGAAGTTCCATCTCCACTTGGTTATACTCTTTGGACTTCGTGTCTCTGCCTTCTTTCTTCTCCACAGTGGAAATGAAACTGCCCTAAGTTTAGTTGCTATTGGCCCAGCTTCAGTATTTAAGAGTTAATAAATGCTGCCTCTAAAATTAGAAAGTCCCCCTTGTCCTTCATAGAGCATCTAACACTGTTAGCACTGGCCAGGTGATGTTGGCGTGAACCAGAGTTGAATGTTCACTGATATTCCCTGCTGAAAGCCATACCAGAGTTGATTGCCTCTAGAGATCAGGAAGTTATTCCCATGCTCAGACTTCATTTTCAAAATATTTATTTATTTAGCTGATGACTAAATGAACAGAGAGAGCATGTTGACTCCTAGGACGATGAGAATAATCAGGACCCACTGTGGGTGCCAGCAATAGCCTGTCATTCATCAGGGGAAAGAGTTAGTAGCTGCCAGGGACAATGGAGGGACAGGATGGTTTTGATGAGTATTAACAATTTAATTACAGATACATTCATTATAACAAGTATGGCTTGCTTATTAAAAGCACCACTCTTCTACATTTTTATGCTACCCTCACCAAAAAATGAACAGTTTAACGTAACTATGGGAAGACAGAAAGACAACCCTGACTGGTGGATGCTCTGGAACATGGCTGGCCCACGGGCATCAAAACATGTCAGTAGAGGGGCTGACGAGATGGCACAGTACGTAAAGGCACTTGCCTCAAAACCTGACAATCTTGAGTTTGATCCCTAGGATCCACAGGGTGGGAAGAGAGAACCGACTGCTGCAAATTGTCCTGTGACTTACACACACACACACACACACACACACAGAGAGAGAGAGAGAGAGAGAGAGAGAGAGAGAGAGAGAGAGAAAGTAAAGTAATTAAAATATTAAGATGGAGAAAGACCCGGAAAGGCTGAGGAACTGTTCCAGAATAAATGAGGCTAAGGAGCCATGACAGCTAAATGAGTGCATGACCCTGAGGCTGCTCCTGGGCCAAGGGAAGGAATCCCTGAGAAGATGATGCCATTTGAATATACATTCTATAATAATGGGGCACTAGTGTTTAATTTCCTGATTTTAATATTTACTGTGGGTATAAAACAGACTGCTTATGTTCTTCCAACACAGCAAGCTTTTTGCTGTTTAGCTTCAAAAGCAGCAAGTTTTTGCTGCAGAAGTTTTGATCTACTGTACATAAGGAGGAGAAACAAAGTCAGCTACAGAGAAATCATGTTTTTATTCTTACAGGTTTATTTTTTGTCTAAATTCTAAGAAAATTCTGTAGTTAAACAAAAAAGAAAAGAAGAGAAACTACCAGGGTTTATATCATTTTTGTTTGTTTTGTGTGTTTGTGTGTGTTGTCCAAAGACACTTTGTTTTGGGTGCCGGAGAGATGGCACAGCAAATAAGAGCACTTGGTATACAAACATAGGAACCTGAGTTCAGATTGCTAGCACCTGTGTAAAAAGCTGAGCGTGGCTGTCTGCGCACCTGTACCCCAAGTGGATGGAGGAGATAGAAAAGTCACTGTAGCTTGCTGGTCACCAGCCTAGCTCTAGGTTCAGTGAGAGACTTTGTCTTAAGGGAACAAAACAGAGTAACAGAACAGGACAACCAACATCCTGCTGCCTTCAGGAACACATTTGCACACACCCATTTGCACAGATACCACACTCATACACAATATGCACCACACAGACACCACGTACTTCACATACATACCATATATACCACACATATACACCAATACAAACATCATATATATATCATATTTATTACACATGTATACTACACACATCACACATGTATACCACTCAGGTACAGCATACACACATACCACACAGGTGCAATATACAATACACACGTATGCCACACACATACGACAAACATAAAACACATAGGTCCAACACACACACACAAAGACACTCTTATCAGTTCTCCAGCTTTCTTCTCTTCTATGTCTTTTCTTGGGCGAAAGGAATCTGTGCCGTGGACTACCTTCTGTGTCACCATGTGCAAATCTATCTCATTATTTCTAACTCCTGGGGCTGCTGAGCAGCACTCGCAATGTTCATTTTGCTGGAGCCCTGGCAAGCGAGCAACGGGACTTAACATCCAGCCTACATTCTATTCAACAAATCCCACAGCTCTCCGTGTACTCTGCTGGCCGAGAGGAAAGGGTGCTGTTTTCTCCTTCCACAAAGGCAGTCTCGTGGCGGCCCTAGTAGCAGGTCCTCAACACTCCAGGGTATAATGCAGCACCACTGACTTGCAGAATCTCTTCCTGACATCGGCACAGCCTGAGTTGCTATCACCAGCAATCTACAACTTGCGTGGTCCTTCTGTGTAGATCTCTGTATTCCCCGCCAACTCTTCCGTAGGGAAGATTCCCACACTGTCAGTTTCCTCAGCTGACAAATTAACCTTGCTACAGGTTTGTACCTGTTTATGCCCCTAGCATGTGTAGGAAGTGGCTTGTTTCCGTACCCTCTAACCAACACCATAGGAGATCAATCTTCTAAATATTTGCCGATCTGATAAGTGAAAAATTTTATCTCACAGTTTGATAGATCATTTGTAGCAAACCAAATATTTTTAACTTTCTGTTCTCCAAGTCAAGACAATTTCAAAGGAGTATTGAGTCTGTGTTCTTCCCAAATCCACTAGCAATGCTGACTCAACCCGTGAGTGCCCAGGGACCAGTAGCATCTACCTGAGCACTGCCCATTGGCTCAATCTTATCTCCTGTGGGAAATGTGAAGCAAAAGGAAATACGATGCCTGGCAAGTGTCCGGGGCCTAAGGTTTCAGCGCAGGTCTGCTGGCATCTGATTTTCTGATCACAAGTCACAGGTGAAATCTTACTGACTGTGCCAGCCCAGCTGGGTCAGCCACCTCAGCCCCCTTTGCAAATAAGACCATTTTCATTCAATGGTTTTGATGCTGGTCACATGAGCAGGACCCCGTGCCAGAGAGTCACCAAGCCCCCAGGCCCATGGCCCTCAGATTTTCCTCTTTCACTAGGTGTTTGTGCAAGTCCAACCCCTCCAAGAAGCAGAAGCCCAGATGAGATTCCAGGCACAAGAATTTGATTGACACAAAGGCATGTGGTGAGAGCAGCGAAGGAACCAGAAAGACCTGCCCGTGGTGCGAAGCTCACCTCTAGGGGTGTGGAGCGTTGGGGAGGCCAGATCTTTGCAACTGCTGTGGAGTCCAGGTTCAATATGACCAAGGAATTTGCAGAGCCAGGCCAGCCATCAGCAGAGTCTGGTCCCTCAGGACCCTCAGGTCTTTCCACACTCAGTCATTGGCCAGGAGAGGCCTGTGGAAAGAGTAGCCTTGGTGGGTGTGTCAATCAGGGCTCAGCAGCTGGGGGCTTCACTTCCACTCCTTGAGGTTAGAGGCCCACTGAACTCAATGTCAAGATCCCTACCACATGGTATCAAGGAGGAAATCTGAAGACAGAAGCTGAGCAAACTATCCATCCAGAAATCACAGGATCTATGTGTCACTTTGAGCTTCTTGCCTCTGTAACTCTTGTGCAATAATTTACTTTAATATCAGACCATGAAAGATGGCTGATAACTGCATCACTCTGAAGTCTGAAGAGTATGTGATAAAGAAACCTAACATAGAAACTTATGGGCTCAGGGAGACTCAGTAGCAAAAGTGCTCGCTAGCCAAGCACAAGAGCCTGAGTTTGGGTTCCTAGAACCCATGTGAAAGTCGGGTGTAATGACATGGCCTACACCTGAGGATGACAAACCCTCACACTGGGAGGAACACAGAGGCAGGCAGATCCCAGGAGCTCAGTGCCAAGTGAGCCAAGCAGAAAAGGTGGGTTTCAGGTTCCATGGGACACTCTATCACATGGGACACTCTCACATGGGACACTTTATCACATGGGACATTATATCAATCACACGGGACGATCTATTACATGGGACACTCTATCAATCATATGGGACACTATCAATCACATGAGACACTCTCACATGGGACACTCTATCAATCACATGGAACACTCTAGCACATAGGACACTCTATCAATCACATGGGACACTCTAGCACATGGGATGCTCTATCAATCACATGGGACACTCTCACATGGAACACTCTAGCACATGGGACACTCTATCAATCACATGGGACACTCTAACACATGGGACGCTCTA